>JAJHUR010080698.1:0-15040 GCA_027495735.1 Lutjanus campechanus | reverse complement strand
TGGATTACCATGCAGTTATGACAAAGCAGAAAATCTTCATCTTTGTGTTTTTATCCTGGCTCATACCTCTTTACTGCATGTTTATGAACACAGCATCATTGTTAGGTGTGAGGTTATGTCGCTCACACATAAACAGGATCTACTGTGTGAACTGGATGATTGTCACTCTTGCCTGCTCACCTCCAAAAGCAAACGCTATAGTTGGATATATTAATATTTTGTTTTATTTTGGACATTTTTTGTTCATTCTTTGGACGTACATGTATCTGATCAGAACATGCATATCATCCAAAGAGAACTGGGGGAAGTTTATGCAGACTTGTTTGCCACATTTAGTCTCTCTGATCATTTTTGCGATAAGTGTGCTTTTCGATCTGTTGTATATGAGATTTGGGTCTGTTAATTTATCTCAAGACCTCTACAATTTTATGGCTATGGAGTTTCTGCTTATCCCTCCAATTACACATCCGATTATATATGGATTAAAACTCACCAAAGTCAGAAACAAAATTTTGAATTTAGTTCAAATTAAAAGGAATGATGCAAAGGGCCACTCCATGACTTTTCATATTAGAGGTGATCTCTCAAACTCACACATAAAAACTGCAAAGTAAATCAGTGCATCGTTTATATTTAATCACGAAAATGTAATGGAACAAATATGTATGTGTTAAAGTGGGCATGCTGTGCTTTTTGTGGTCTTCTTTCTCCTTAAATGTGCCATATAGATTTTTGTATTCGAGCCTTTGTTCTGTTACTTCATGACATCACTATGTAAGACATTCCCTTTATGAAAAGCTAATTTGGACAGTAATTTGAAATTGGTTTGGGGTGATTTATATATGAATTGCATCTTTTACAAAGCATTTAAAATGTCTATATTGTTTTACTGATGAGAGGAAAAAAATGAGAGCAAGTGACCAACAGCAAATAAAGAAATGTGCACATGTGGAAAATCAGTCAGTGTGTTATTTTGTGAAGTGTGTTCTTTTTTTTTTCAGAGGCATTTTTTCACCAAAGGTCATATAATGCAGACATGTTGGGTTTTAGTTTGCTTTTTGCACCAAGCAGAGCATAAAATGTTCCACAGTGATGTAGTGTCTCTACAGGGGCTAAAAGGGAGTGTTTCAGACAGGTGTATAGAACAGCTGCATCTATGGTCAGTGTGAGAAAAAGTGTTTGTATCTAAACACTACATTTTTGCAGTGATCCCGCTAATGTGGTTATTAAGACGTATGATAAAGATATATATCGAGGCAATATATTTTACAGTTTAGCAAAAGCAAAAAGAGGGCATCTGAAACAACTTTCAGTGATTATTTTTAATGATTTCTTATATGTTTCTTGAGTGGAAAAAACAAGATTAGTAATGATGCGGGAGCAGAATGATATTTTGGGACACAGAGGATCAGCGTTTACACAGAGATGAAAGAAAATACATTTGTGATACTGATGAATTAGTCCTCACAGTGTATATTATCACTATCTAGTCCCAGAGAAAAAGATCCAGGGTGTGACCGCCCATGTGGAACATGTTGTTTAAAATGATAAGATTTAGTCATATTGAGAAACTTGGTGGCTTCACAGTTTGTGGTGTCGTTAATGTGCAGCTTTAAATAACCAACTATAAAATGTAAAAACATGAACAGAAAGTACCAGACACTGAACTTTACAGACTAAAGTGAGACTTCCACTGCAGCCAGACAGACACAGAGTTTCAATATATGAACTATCAATAGGGCACAATTCATTTAAATGGATAAGTTCAATATGTCGTTGCCAGGTTTCAGTCAGAAATAAGAAATAAAATTTCCCTTATGATTTCCCCTTATTTAATATGTGAGCTTTGTTCACCACAGAACGCACATTAACCAGGCCCATTTTAAAGAAGGAGCCACCTTGTCATCAACAACACAGGGAGCTTTGAAAGTGCACCCAATTTTTCTGCATCATGGCAATTCTGACCATAGCAGGTTGATGATTCTGACTGAGATGTTCAAGGGTATGGGAATGGATGCAGGAACTAAAGGAGCAGTGGTATGAAATCTGCCGAGCCACAAGGGTTAGCTGGAGTAGAAAATATTCTCAGCTAGAGCGCGTCATCAAAGGCCATTTTTGGTGGATACAATCAGGGCAGAAAAAGACTGGATGTTTCCAGAAGAGATTAAAATTGTCAATAAAATCTAAGTTGCAGGCTGCACAGGCTGTTTTGAGCCAGGTATGAGACTCAGCGTGTGGCTAAAGCAGACCTGGGCAGAATGCGGTCTGGGGCACTGAAAGGTTTCATGTGGTCTGCAAGCCCATCAAGGAAATACCAATAAATAAATAAATAAATTCTAGTAAAGACAGTCAATAGCATTTTGCATACCAGTAAACCACTTACCGTCAAACCCTTATTTTAAAAAGGCTAAGTGCTGTGTTCATTGGTAATGATAATGAACTGTATCTTTTATATTAAACTACAGCTTTATTCACTCAGTGATGTACATCCATGTAGTTTGTTTTGTTCTTCTTCTACTTTTTCTACTATTGTTGCAACCTGTATGCAGCCTGCATGCCAACAGTGCAAAAAAAATATCAGCCCATCATCACATGGCAATTCAGAGAGGGGTGACCAACAGTAGAAGTGCCCTTTTTAGAACACGTCTGACCACTCCATTATTAGAGATTTGGCCATTATCAGGACCTAATATCATTTGTATCTGGCCCACGGCAGTCGGATCAGTTTCTGATGTGGCCTCACATTAAAATTAATCGCTGAAGTGACCCGCACCCATCTACCATGGAACGTGAGGGAGTCTAAAAGTTTGTTAAGATTTCTACCAAAACTGTTTTGAAAGGTGCAGGTACAGGCCGGATCTTGTTTTTAGGCCTGTGCAGAGCTCGAGTTTGGATACAACAGAAAGCTCAAAAGAAAGTGGTGGAGACTCCGACTCCCCGGTGCCTTCAGGTCTTATGTCATTATTTTAAAGTGTTTATCGGAACAAGCTGACGCTCAGAGTCGAAAGCTCACCCAGACCATTGATTGGTTGGTTTGAATTCCCAGCTCGTGTGCTGACAAGATATTAATAACAGTGAGATGAGGGACCAGAAACTGTACACAGCACTGAGAAAAAAATGATGGATAATGTCTCTGAAACTAGATTTTTTTTTCTTTCTGGTTTAAATGAAGCAATGAACTACCGAGTTGCTCTCTTCTCTCTCACTTTACTGTGTTACAGTTTCATTTTGCTGGTAAATGTTTCTCTTATTGTGACCATCATCTTGGATAAAAACCTGCATGAACCGATGTATATTCTACTGTGCACTTTTTGCATGAACGGACTTTATGGGACAACAGGTTTCTACCCCAAGTTTCTCTGGGATCTACTCTCTCCTGTTCATGTTATCTCTTATCCTGGATGCCTTGTTCAGGCTCTAGTAATGTACTCATTTGCTTGCAGCGATCTGTCTATTCTTGCAGTCATGGCATATGACAGATATGTGGCAATCTGTCGCCCTCTGCAGTACCACTCTCTCATGTCAAAACGAAGGCTCATGAAGTTGGTGTGTTTCTCTTGGACAACGCCTTTTTGTATGATGGCTGCAAATATTTTCCTAACGTCTAGGTTAAAATTATGCAGCAGATATATCACCAGACTTTTCTGTGTGAATTGGGTTATTGTTAAACTTGCTTGTTTCCCGGCACAAACTACCATTAATGCTATAATTGCATACATTACAATACTTATTTACGCCTGTCATGGGCTTTTTATAGTTTGGTCATACATGTATCTTGTTAAAACGTGTGTAAATTCTATAGAAAACAGGGGGAAGTTCATGCAAACGTGTGTGCCACATTTAATCTCCCTGCTCACTTTTCTCGTGACTATACTTTTTGATGTCATGAATATGCGATTTGGCTCAAGAGATTTTCCCGAAAGCCTTCAAAACTTTGTTGCAATAGAATTTCTTGTCATACCTCCAATTATGAATCCCCTCATTTATGGTTTCAAATTGACCAAAATTCGGAAAAGAATTCTGGGTGTCATAACTTTGAAAACAAAATAATTAAAAGGAAACTTAGAGGCACAGTCAGAAGGATTTGTCCTAAACACACCGGAGAAATAGTTCATTGTTGTGTCTCGTTCCCAGGACATCAAATACTGACGTTCTGCGTTGATAAAGCATCCTGAGCTCTGCAAAGTAATGAGAAGTACAGGCAGCGTCTCTGCAGATAAAGCCACCACCACGACACACACTTCTAATGGGTCATAATTGATGAAATGATTGAAAAGGGATTATACTTCTGAGTCTATTTTAGTTTGGTTGTTTAGTTTAAAATGTTGCATATTATACCTTTAAAGTGCACTTCCTTTAAATATAACCCTGCTTAACCAGATGGAGTTAACATGAAATATCATCAGACTGAAGAACGGAGGTTTTGGAGGACTGATGTTTCTTTTTAGCCAAAAAAATTGCATTTTATTATTGTGTTATAATTCTCAATGTTTAGGACACTGAATCACATGTCTCTTTTTTTATTTGGTGGTATTATTTAATGATGATGATAAAATGAGGATAATCTAAAATATGTTTTTTGTTAGCTTTTTTACAATTTTTTTTTAAAAACCCTTTAGATACAAAATACTGAACCATTCAGTATTTTGAGATGGACCAGTGATTTTGTGTTTGTTTGTAGACTGTCTGAAGGTTTTGGTGTATCTGTTCTGAGAATTTTGTCCTTGTTTTGTCCAGCTTTTATTTTTCTATAATTAATTCATGAGTTTTTAACTTCTTCCCTCCCCTTTTGAACATAAATGGTATTATTTGAGTTGCACAGTTGTTGCTTATATGTTGCTGATGATCTTATTTTGTTCTGTGTTATTTTAACATGTTCAATGAATTGATTAAAATAAAACTGGTCTAGTCTATTGTACAGTGATTCATTTTTTAACATTCATGTGCACATCTGAGGTGATTAACGCAAAGAAAATGCTTTGCTTTAGTGATTCACACCTTTACCCCGGCCAGAATAGGGTTAAAATCACTAAAGCACCCTGTGTCACCACTTCTTTGTTTGCTTGAATTAAATGTGTCCTCTTTTTGTAACATACACAATTAATTAAACAGCAAGAAATACAAGAAATACTGGGTGATTGAGACATGAATTTCAAAAAGCTTTGGAGAACATCTCTCCTTTAAAACTACAAAAACTCAGCAGGCAACTATATCAGCCTTGAGCAGCATAATTCATTGTTAAAGTAACAGAGCAAATTGTGGCTCAGATGTGTATAATTCTGCCTTGTTGCTGGTCCACTGAAGTGTTTTAAGTGTTTTAAAATATGTTTTTATATAATGTTTATGAATACTAAAAAACAAAACTAAAATACATGTTTATTATAATGAGGATTTATCAGATTTATCAAGAAACAACAAATATATGAAATTATAACAGTGTTAAATTGTTTCCATCGAAAAAATAACAAAAAATGTCCAAACCACAACTGTACATCTGTGACAAGGAGGTGTTTCACATGTTTCTTTTTTAAAAGAAACATTTGGAGACCATCAAGGCTGAGAAGTTGCAATGATTTATTACTTAAAGAAAAAACAAAGTTGCTGTATCATCGATGTTTTCGCTGTTTTGTTGCAAAAACATCATCTATAGTCATATTTGAAACAGTGCATCATTCTGTTTATACAGTTTTGCATTGACTATATCAGCTCCATAGAAGTCTCTTAACTTAGATTTCAGCTCCCCCGAGAAACCACCCAGTCCTCTTTGACAGTGGTAGTTACAGAAGATTACCACTAGATGGCAGCACATCAACACAGATCAAACCAGTGGGTTCATTACCAGGGATACCTCCGCAAATTGATAACTGACTGTGAGTCCTAATAGCTATCCTACCAAACCATTTAGTATGCCAGAAAAATATTTAGTATGCCCCAATACATAGTATGTCAAATGCAGTCAGGATGTCACATTTTGCAATAAGCATATCAGCATGCTTGTCTGGCTATTCTGACCCACAGTCACAATACGTGTATGAGCAAGAGGGTCAAAGTTCAAGGCGCCATGCTATGAGGAAGTAGTATGTCCCAATTGCATGCATACTACTGCAACAGTACAGTATGTACTTTGTAAGGGCAGCTGCAGTATGTACTTAAAGTAAAAATAAAAAGTATATGACTTGGAATGCAGGGTGAGTTTATAGAGGTCACACTATAAAGTTGCAGTAAACAGCAATAAGCACAATTTATTGAGACATCCACATTCATAAACCCCCGACGTAGCATGTGAATATGATGCATTAATGTTTTTAATGCTTTCCAAAACACTATGACATCATTAAAAACACAAATAAGGATCTCATTTATGTGATAGATCACACAGTCACACAGAGCGGGATCCTGAAAGTCCTGTTTATACAGAAGTAACTAAGTATTTACTGGTGAATGTACTGAAATGAGGAATACACTTAAACCTGTGGAGATGTCAAAGTTGTAAATATCTAATATCTGTGGGAATTCCTTTTTTATCTGTTAAATAGAGTTCATATTTTGCATTAAGTCAACCAAAAGAGAGGGGAGAGAGAGAGAGAGAGAGACAGAGAGAGAGATATTTGGGCGAGTGTATTACATCATGCGTTAAGGTGGTGAGGCTGCATTAGAACTGTTTGAAGGTCATAACAGAAACGATCTCTAAATAAAACACAATGATTGCATCATGTGTTCATGTTGATGCTCATTAGCTCTTCACACCTCCGACTGCAGTCACGTCGTCATGTCACACTAATGGATGCATGTGTGAAAGGTTTCAGTAATCAGAGGCAGCTAATGGGCTGTTCAGTGCCGCAGTGTCTGTGTGTGTGTGTGTGTGTGTGTGTGTTATGCATTTGTCTAATGTTTGTTCTGGAAATGCTTATGTCCACAACACGTGGCTCTGAGGGAATATACAACTATTACAGTGGTGGAAAGTAAACAAGTAGATTCACTCAAGTTCTGTATTTTAACATAATTTACAATATTATATGTATACATATATATATATATAGTGATCATAACTGTAACAGTATTTCCTCTTGTGAAGTCACAGACAAAAGCCTGTTGATGGACAGGAAGAAATGAGGAATATAAGTTAAGCAGGAAAGTGGTGAGAGTTGTTGAAAAGGCGTTTACCAAAATAAACATCACCTGCAGGTTTTCAGACTTACTGTTGCAGAAGTTTGCAAAGGAACATGCAAACCCCTAAAATCTCAGACACGTGTTGTTTGCTCTTGGAGTTCTGTGCATCTAACAAACACTCAACTATCTGAAAAATAGAAAACAGTAGAATCTACTGGACCTGATGTACTTAAACAATCTAGATAGACAAATAGAACTACTGGCCAGGGGAAACAATATGTATTTTAGATTTTGGAGTAGACTGTCCCTTTAAAAAAAAGAAAGGTCATTATACAGCATCAGCCCCAATCATCATGCTTGCTGTCTTGGTATGATCTTGGACATGCATTTTTTTCAAAGGTGCGCACTAAAGCTAAAGGACAGGCCACTCTGCAAAACAGCTGGAGGATACAACAATCTACCCTAAAGTGGTTCATTTTCCTAAGAAAGAGCATCTTCTGTCGTAATCTCTGAGCTTTACTGAATGCACATTCATTAAATCTTAAATGATCAACAATTTCAACTCCAAGATATTTATAGGTTGAGACCTGCTCAACTTTTTCTCCTTTAAACTTGGTGGGTGACACTACTGTCCTCTTCTTCCTAAAATCTATGACAATCTCTTTCATTTATTTTTACATTGATCTTAAGACAGTTATCTGCACACCACTGAAAAAAGTGTTTCCCTCCCAGATCCCTCCACTAATGAATTGTCAGATTTTAAAAACCTGACCAATGCTGTGTAATCTGCGTATTTAAATGAGCTGCAGCAGATGTTTGACAATCATTAATGTACAGAGTATAGAATTAGGGACAGAACGCACCTTGTAGGGCGCCTGCGTTAATGATTTTGGGGGATGAAGTAACAACTTTGAATCTCACTTGCAGACTGTGGTCAGTTAATTATTAATCTGTAAAATAAGTTTGGTATTCAACCCAAGATCCACCAATATGCCCACCAGCAAGTAATACTACTACTACTACTACTACTACTACTACTGCTACTACTAATAATAATAATATTGATATAATTTCACTTTAAAGCTGAATAATACAGGTGTTCAGTACCTGAATGACACATTTCAAGCCAGTGGGAGAGTTTTGGCGTCATCAAGTGGCTGTTGGTGGAACTGCAGCTGGAGACTCTGGAGAGCAATGCAACTGATTCATTAAGGCCCGGAGGCTCTTCCCAAATGTACAGTCTGGCAATGCTTCTCAACTCTGTTATGACTGTTGTGGGTTAGTAATTATTAAAAGATAAACTATCCCATTTTCTGATATGTTTCTCTTGACCAGAACAGAACTGTTTTGTCTTGTCTTAATCCTTGCCTCTCTATATGTTGCAGTTTGTTTTCATGTTTTTGTCGACTATTACTGTTCTGTGATGTGATTTTGTCTTTATTTATGTGCTGCAGAACAGGAACCTGCTGTAAACCAGTTTTAACTGAGTCAGGCCTGATTTTACTTTGTTACTTTTAATCTTTTCCTGTAAAATAAAATAAATGAAATGAGAATGAAATAAAAACTCCTGTTTTTCTCCCTCCTTGTCCTCTTGTGCTCTCTCTTTCTGTTGTTAAGTAAAGGCAGAAATGTTTGTTCAAAACTGAGATATTACTGAGTTAAGACAGCTTTCTTAATTTTAATCTTTTGACCAACTTAAAATAACTTAAAATAAGTAATCAACTCACTAACACTTGTACATGTAACAAATTTTTTATGCTCCTGATTTTAAGCTATACTTACTAACCCATGAATCATTTCTTAGAGCGTATTGTTGCATTTAGTAGTATGATGCACATATGTTTGTACATATTTTTTTTACATACTTACTATTTCTATTCTACTCTTTTAATTTCTATATGCTTATATATACTTCTATTATTGAATGTGAGCAACTGTGACACAAACTATTTTTAAGTTATTTGATTCTGATTCTGAATAAAGTGTTTGTATAACTTATCGTCTTTAATTAACTTATCTGTTCTTTAATTTCTGTTTTTCAATATCAAAAAAATACATTTGACAATACATTTTGACAATGACGTGCCAAATGTTCCCAGTAGTGCCTGTAAAAAAAAAAGATGATGATGGAGTCTGTTCTGTTTGATTATTCTTTATGTTTTCTTATGTATATTGTAGTAAGTGGGTTAATGTTTATTGAAATGTAGGTCAGAGGTTAGAGTACCGGGATGATTCAGTAAATCTTTCTAAAAGTGCTCCATTTTACCCACCCTGCTGAACTTCCACACCATCTGTGTCCACATGGGGGCAGTCTAGCTCTGTCACAGCATTGAAGCCACATGCCAGTGTGCATCAAACCCTTTTACACGTGATCCATGGATGGTGATACTGTTTTTTTTTTGTTTTTTTTGTCTTGAGTGCGGCTGGTGGATGGCTCTATTTTGACAGCAGCATTTTAGCAGTGTACGTTGGTAACGCCTCGAGAGAGCGTCTCTACCTGTCCGACGGTTGCTTTTGTCTGGAAGACTCCCTGATGTGAGGGAGGAGATGAGAGCATCAGATCTCCTGTCAGGACTGTCGGTCTCACACTCCTCCGTCAATCAGCAGAAACACCAAAGCTTCTGTGATTAAACGTCAGTCTGCAGCTGTAATCAAGCACCATCATCTGTTACATTTACGTTGTCAATACAGATAATTAAATGTGTTCCCAATCAGTATATTTTGGTGATGACTGCAGGTGAATCACATCTGGCTCTTACACTAAACAACTAGAGCTACCAGCCATCTCTTTCTCACATCAACATGAGGTGATGATAATAAATATCTGATAAAAATATTCTTTTTTTTTTCCAAACATCAAAATTATACAGTGGCAGACTTTCTATTCTTTTCTTTTCATACACTGACGATATTAACTAGACGGCTATTTCCTCTCTGTTTACATACTCAAAGCATGTCATAGTTCACACACAAGACTTGGAATCATTCCAGAAAACATTCCAAACCCTTCACACAACATACAAACCCCACCGCTAAAAATACTCTTAATTTGGTAACCCATTTTTCACACCTTCCCTGCGTGACAGTGCCCATGCTATCTGGGCTAGGCATGCTATTCTGAAGGTCTCTTTCCAGCAGCTTGCGAGCAGGAATAGGCTCCTTAATTCCCATTTTTTTTCAGGTAACTTCAGGTTCGCAAATTCTGCAGAAAATAATTTGCTTGCTTTCCGACTCTCCCACCTAAAACGCCTATAGACTCTTTTTCAGGACGGTCCAGTCCTTAGGGGGAATTTTCTCTGTACTATATTCTAGCCTATTCAGACTTGGTGAGCCCACAAACGATACTATTAAAACTTTACGGGCACAAGAACTGCACATAGAGACATGAGATGAATTGTATTATGCTCACTCGAGTCCAGTCCAAATCTAATTGCACCAGACATGCAGTGAGTCAGTGTAAACTGTTACATCGGGCCTATTCAAAAAAGAAGAGGCTTCCAAGAATATTTCCAGATGAGTCATGCAAGATGCCATCAGACCCTTGTGATGTTCTGGACATGCCCTTCCTTACATTTATACTGGACTTTTATTTTTAAAACAATTTCTGAGGTGATAAAATTACATTAAATCAAATTTTATTCAATTTTAAACAAAATTTACATTCTAAATATATAATAAAGTTTCAAAATAATTAAAACACCACTCTTTAATCTCAGTAATTTCATTCATTTGCAGAGATGGATGTCAAAAAAAACATCCATATTCTTCAGTTTTGGAGCCTGAATTTAAAAGGAAAGACACCTTTCTGACAGAAAGCGCATGCAACCAACTGTGATTTCAGCTTGAAAAATGGAAGTTGGAAGAAATGGAAGAAGTGTAGTACTCCAACGCACGCTCGCTAGGTGAGGGATTTGTTACAGCTTTCTAATAGAAGACAAATCTGACACATTTTAAAATGATTGAGCATCTAAAGTCTATATGATGTGGCAGCCTTTCTTCAAGCGTGATGATGTGGTGTTATCATCAGTTTCAGAGGATAACTGTCAACCTTTGTGTACACCCACACTACAGGTTAATCCAGTTAAAGGTGATGCATAAAGCTGCATCACTCGAAAACAAAACTGAACCACCGCTTTCCATCAGTCTTTCCTGAATGAGACAAGTGACAATTTGTGCCTGTGAAGAATCGCAAACGCAAATTTTATGGTTGTCTACATTATGTGGCTTTTGAACTGCCATTTTTGAATCAAAAGTCTGTTCCAGAGACACTGAACCCAGCCACGACCCCGCCCGCCGTGCACTTCCGGTCCTGGAAGTCACCCTGCTTTGTGCAGTGGTTCAAGGACGCGCTGTCCATTGTAACAGTGGAAAGACTGCGTTTGCACAAACCAAAATTTGGGGACCCTTCTTGGCACAGTGTCATATTACCCAGCATCCACAGTGACTGTGACCTGCTTTGGTTATCTGAGCGGGTGCGTTGTAAAATACGATACACTTATTCATGTTACTTCACCTTGCTTCTGAGGTGTTACCACTGCCACTATGCAACATGTTCTGAAAGATGAACCTGTAAACCGTCTGGCAGCCTTTTTGTTTTGTTCTGTTTGTGTTCCATTTGGTTTTGTATTGTTTTGTATGTCCTTCTCCATATATTTTGTCACTGCAAAACTGAAAAACCATCATAGCAAAATGTTAACTAATTTCTTCCTTATATTGTTATTAATTATTAAATCAAAGCGAAACGGAAGATTCACTCAATATCTACTCACCCCTGTGCTGATGAGAGGATGGCTGAAGATCTCCAGTTCACAAAACACTCCCGTCTCAACTGTAGCCTCCCAGGAAGCATGTAAACATGTTAACATTCGTATATCTCTTAATGGATGCACATGTGAAAATATCACGAGATCTCTTGTGCACCTGGCTCGAGTCTGAGAGGCTACAGTTGACATTTCGGCTAAAAATATGGTGTAAATGTCGTCTTTTGTGGTTAAATTTTAATGCCGCGGCTCGCGGACACTTGGATTACACCACACGAGCAGGACGGAGACATTTTGTGTTTGTTTTGTGTTCTTTTTCGTTACGTTTTAAACGTGGTCACCATTCACTCTAATTGTACTGGATTTAGGTGCAACGCTGTTTTCCACTGAGACTTCAGGAGTGTTTTGTGAACTGGAGATCTTCACCCATCCTCTCATCAGCTCAGGGGTCAGTAGATATTGAGTGAATCTTCCTTTTTGGGTGGAGCATCACTTTAAGATCACTATGTCTGTGTCTGTCTCCTACAAAAGGATACTTTATATTAAGACTGATGGCAAAAACTTGAACTCAATAAAATAGTTTAGATGGAATTGAGGCCCTTTGACTGGGGTCCCCCGTGACCCTTAGATTATTTAAAAACAAAACACTAATTCAAACAGAAAACAAGGTCATGAAGTCATTAGGAACTAATTGATTGACAGTCAGAGTTATAGTTAGCTAGTTAGCTGCTAAATTGACAAGTTTTAATTCCCTCATTCCTGTTGGAATTACTGACAGGCCAACATTTAAAGCATAAACTTTTTCCGTCTCCCCTGGTGAATCAGCTCTTTTCTGCTTATTCAACGTAAGATCTCTTGTTAATAAATATTTTGTCTGCCAAGATTTTATCTTGACCAACAGTATTGATTTTTGCATCATTACAAAGTCTTGGATTAAACCTGATTCTCATTTCCCCCCAGATTTTTCTATTTTTCCACCAGCCAAGACTGACAGGTTGTGGATTTGCAGAAATACTCAAAATTTATTTGAGTTGTTCTCAAGTCTCGCTCGGCTGTTTTTCTGCCTCTGAGTCTTTGAGTTTTAATTAATGGCTGCCACTGGGTTGGATTCTCTTTGAAATCAACTGATACAAGCCTGCAATTACAATTTCACAGGCAGAGTTACAGCAAGTAGCACGTTAGCCAGTTAAAAGGAAGCAGGAGATTTTTATTTCATAATTTTATTGTTGACTGTTCATTTTGTGGTTATGGTGGTGGAAACACTTCTATGTTTGTCCACAGCGACCTCCAAAATTAACACAGTATGATTGTAGGAGCTCTGCGTCATAATTGTGTGTCA
The DNA here is from genome assembly GCA_027495735.1 of Lutjanus campechanus. NCBI lineage: Eukaryota > Metazoa > Chordata > Actinopteri > Lutjaniformes > Lutjanidae > Lutjanus > Lutjanus campechanus. The sequence goes on along the minus strand of JAJHUR010080698.1, from coordinate 1,831 downwards.
ATTTACAGACACACTAAACTTAATTCTGGATTTATTTACGAATTTTCTGGAGAAGGTCTGAGCGGCAAATGAAAAAAAAAAATGTGATGATTCATAAGTCTGTTCTAAATTGTTTTCTCTCCTGTGTTTATGGCTTAAAAATAAGTGTTTTGCCAGGATGATTTTCTTCTAATTTACTGTTAACATTATACATAATAGAAAAGACATGACAGTTATGTTACATAATTTCCCAACACAGAATAAACTGTATGTACCTTGTGAAATTAAACTTCATCTCAAAGAAAACATGAATGCTTTTACGCCTGTTCATAACATGGGCAGTCTTTACTGAGAATCACGTTGGCGTTTGACTTGAATGTGCAAGCAGCTCAATCTGAGTGATATATTTGTTTTCTGTTTGGTAGCAACCCCTAGTGGACATAGTAAGTATGACAGGAGAAGCATAAGGAGCAAGAAAGTCTGCATATGGAGGAGGTGGTGTGGATGGATGGCTCATACAAACAGAACTTTCATCCAGGAGACCGGGGAGTCCACTGACTTAAATTTCATTATGGATGTGATTTCACATGTCATGTGTAACATAGTTTTTGTGACCCCAAACCACAGGCTTTTCCCAAACCTAACAAAGGGTTCTGTAACCTGCGGCTCTGCAGTCACATGTAGCTTTGTTGCCGCTCTCCAGTGGCTCCCTGTGGCTAGTTAATCATTCCCATTCAATTTTTTGTCAAAGATTTTTAAAATGTAGTCCATACAGAATTAAAAAAACATTGTTCTAGTATTGTCAACTGTTTTGTCAGCACCTTTTTGTCTAAGTTTTGCCGGTGGCTGGTCTTCCGTGTCCTTGGACTGGATATTAAATCCAGTTGTGAATTGAGACAGAATTTCTTTTCTTTTTTTAAGCCAAAAATGACTCCTTTAATAGTAAAGGTTGCTGACCCGTGGCCAAACCCTAAACAAACTGTGACTGTAATACATGTAATAAGTTATGTCACATTACTTAGATAACTAGTTAAAGGAATAGTTCACCCAAAAATGAAAATTCAGCCATCATCTACTCACCCTCACGACAATGCAAGTGAATGGTGACCATTTATCAAAAATAAAAAAGAACTAGAAAGAAACCATCAAATGTCTCCACACTGCTGGTTTAGCATACTCCAAGTCTCCTAAAGTCACAGCTTCCTGTGAAACTCCAGCAGTGTTTTGTGGACTGAAAAAACTAAATACAACCTTCAATCAGAATGAGGGTGAGGAGATATTGGCTGAATTTTCATTTTTGGGTGAACTATGCTTTTAAGGCATATGTAGGCACAGGTAATGTAGGTCACTTCACCCTCCTGTGGCTGAAATGAGTATTACAACAACAAATAAATAAACACAAAGACAAATAAAGACAGCTTCCATAATTTTCATTATGTTACACAATGACCGAGTTCATTTTCATTTTAACATCTATGTTTGTTGCCCCTCCTCCTCCTTGTTTACTTCTGATTTTTATCAAACTTCTGTATTGTTTTAATTTTACACAATATGTCACAAACCCGGTGCTTTCCCTGGTGTGGTTTCTGTGTGGAGAAATCAGCTGATTTTTCTGTTCCTGACCACGAGGCAATGTTCATCCAGGTTCTGTTCCTCTCTCCTGGCCCCAAAACCTCTCATATCGATTTGCTCCTGCCGCCTAAATTCACTCTTTGTTCCTCATTTCTGTCAAGCTTTTACTGCCTCATACACATTTTTATTAGTACCCATGAAGACCAGGGCCTCACCATAGAGGAGCTTGTCAGTGTTTTAATAGGTCTTGCATGAATATTTTAGATTCTGTAGCTCCTGC
>JAJHUR010080697.1:0-11092 GCA_027495735.1 Lutjanus campechanus | reverse complement strand
TCTGCAGCACCTTTTGTCCTCGAACACTGTAAACTTTAAAAAAATACAGGAAACGGTGAGAAAAAGAACTTTTCTGTCAACTCATACAAAAAATAAATATTATTATTATTTAATTTAAGTAAAGACAATGTTCTGTGTTCACAGTGTGCGTGTTTCATTCTATAATATTTACTTGTTTTTTCTGAGTTAGTTGGTTTCTGATTTTTTTTTTACAGTGTAAACTGTAAAAACAAGTCAGCAGGCATTCAGTCAAATCAAATTAAACAACACAAATATTTTCACATATATTTTCTTTCATTCACCTCTTTTGTTGCAAAAAGTTAAAGGAGCAGAATACTTTTTATTTAGTTATGTAATTTTCAATAAAGTTTATACAAACATGATCAAAAATAATCAAAGTCAACATTTTGAAGTCAGCAGAACTTCTAAACAATAATCAAGATGAATTAAGTTTTACAGTGTTTATGGAAGATCATTTTGTTTTGGTTTTTTAACTTTTACATTTTGAGAATAAAGTTAAAATGTTGAAAATAAAGTTGAATTTTCAGATTTCGAGCCAGAAATAAGATTTTTTTCTTTCCATTTTGAGAATCAACTCAAAATGTTATTTTGACTTAATTCTCGAAATGCAAAATGAAATATTTCTTCTGTGGTGGCACTAATATTCCTCCGTATATATTTGTTAGCTCAGCTGAAATCGTTTCTCACAGTTAACGTTTTAAAAGCCGACATGTATTTTTCATCGATGCCATAAACGACTTTAATTTGTTGCTGATTGTTAAAAATGTGCTTTAACGTGATTTTTTTCTGCTTCTCTGCGTCCGTCGTGCCTCACAGACGGCGTCTGACTCACCTGTCGTTAACAAGCCCCGCCCCTCTGAGGGTCTGAGGGCGGAGTCAGCGTAGTGCCTCATCGAAACGCTTGGACAGCCTCAGTGGTCTGACTGTAACCTGTGTGTGTGTGTGTGTGTGTGTGTGTGTGTGTGTGTGTGTGTGTGTGATCTGAGCTAACGTGCCTCCAGAGGTCATCTAGACGTTTCTTTTCTTTTGCTGTAACGATATTTTCAGTTTTTACTGGAGTTTATTGAATAGATGATATATTTGTATATTTTTGCAGACAGGAGCTGAAGCTGTTTTTTTTTTCAGTTTTAATTGTAAATTGCACTAATTGTTTCACACATGCTCTTAGATGTGACGTTCAGGTTATTATGAATGTTGTAACAACTCAAGCTAAAAATATAGTACATATAAATATAAATATATATGTTTAAATAACTGATTCTCATGTGTTTAATCAGAATAAACCATCTAAGAATTAAAGACGTTTCTGTCACATTTTTCTTTAAATCTAAAAAAAACACCTCACAAATCTATATTTTCATTTTTTTACTGAGTTTTTATCAAACAAACGGAGTGAACAGAGCATCGTTGGGGACTATTTTCAGCGGCGGATTAATCCACATTTCTAAGTAATGACTGTTGATGTCTGAATCTCAGTCCTTCTGTCATTTTGTTCTCAGTGCAGGTTTTATAGCAGGAACTACTTTCTCTCTAATAATGAAAAATAAAACATTTTAGATTAAATATGACTCATTTAGAGCTGAAATAGAATCTGGACTTTACTCTGTATGGGAACAAGAAATGTTCACAACTGTGGACTCGCACAAAAACTCCAAAACAGCAGGACGGCCAGAGAACAAATGTTTGCTTTTGGGGTGTACTGTCCCTTTATTAAAGGAACGATTTGTCATCTGAGAACACACAGAAAACATAATTATTGGGTGTGAACATTCACAACAATGTTACTCTACAACAACTATTCTTTATATTTATTCTTATTCCGTCATTTTGTTAATCGCTCCAGTTGTCACATGTTTGAAGCTTCACACACAAACCTGACAGACTGATGATGTCATGTTTCTACTGATGATCGGAGTTCTGATCTGTGACAGAAAATCAGAAATATGAGGAGTGCACCTCTCAGCTCACATCTCTGTGACATCAACCGCCTGAGCCTGGAGTCAAACGGCGTCACCATGGCAACCGACACACACACACACACACACACACACACACAGCCGTCAGCACTTTAACTATTATTTAATTATTCCACATCATTCAAACACAATTATATTATAAAGGCAGTTATTCAGTTTGGCACCAGCCTTTCAAGAAACATTCAAATATTCAACATCATCAAACTTTATTTTACTAAAGGCAGAATTCACACCCACAGTTTCTTCAGAAACTTCTTTCTAGTTATGAGATGAAAGTCAGACATCTTTACGGCTGATATCTCCTGAACTCTGCAGCTCACGCCCCAAACTTTCAGGATGGATAAACAGGAGGAGTGTGTAAGTTCTACTGTTCCTTTAAAGGAACGATTTATCATGTGATTTATAATTTAATCAGATATAAATCAGATTTTTAATATATTTGTTCTCTGTTGGATTCAGAGTGTTTGTGTGATCAGTAAAAACCCTGAACTGGGAGCTGTGGTGCTGCTGTGTTTGACCAGCAGGGGGCAGGAGGTCAATAACTAACCCCACACCGAAGATGTTCTGTGATTGACAGGAGGATTCACTCTGCACTACAGGCGCATCAGACTGGTGTTCCTCAGGGACGTCTGCTCGGCCCACTGAAGTAACTAAATACATTTACTCAAGTACTCACTCACTACTACTTTATTTAGTGTATCATTTAATGTTGGTCTGTACCTCCTCTCCTCTACAGCTCAGAGACGAATGTTTTACTCCACTATGATTATTTGATCATGTAGCTACTGAGCACGTTCAGATTAAAAACACATAAATGATGGTTCCTGAGGAGGAATTATTTACATGTAACTCAGCAGACTCATTAAACTGAGCTTTACTTTAACTAAACTTTTACTCAGATTTTCTATGGAAGCCCATTTCTGTCAGTGAAATAAAAACAATATCTCCATGCTGTGTCATTATTATGAGGTTAAGAATTTATTCAAATAAATTATGAGATAGAAAAGTCATAATTACAAGATAAAATGTCAAAATTCTGATAAAAAGTCAATTATCAGATAAAAAGTCCTAATTACGAATAATTTGTTTTTTTATTTCATTGTATTCTTTCATCATTGTGGAATATTTGAATAAACTGTTTGTGATGTGATGAAATCAAACACAACATAAACACAAACTGTTCTTATTGTTTTGAACACTTTGGCAGACCTTTGCAGATTTTTCGCTGATTTTATATTATTATGGGAGAATGTTGTGTTTAGTTTCACCAAATACCAAAAAAAGAGGCAAAATATTTTTATTTTATTATTATTTATTTATTTTTATTATTGATTTATTTGTTTATTTTTATTTATTCATTCAATTTCATTAAAAAATTTGTGTAATATTATTGGCAAGATCTTTCATTCATAAAAGTAAATTCACCAATAAAACACATGATATTTCTTTATTTCTTTATTAGTCCCACTGTGGGGACATTTATGGTGTTACAGCAGAAAAGTGGAGAGCAAAAATATAAAGAGGCAGCAATAATAAAATAAAATACAAATAAATAAGCAAGAGGAAATATAAAAATTTGGAACAATTCAAACAAGCGAATATAAAAATATCATTAGGAACACTATAAACAGGGAAATATAAAAAATAGGAACAGTACGATCACACTGTGAACCAGAATACATCAGCTGTACTACAGAAAACAGTTTTTTTCCACAGTTTATAAACTCAAAAGTTGGAGCTTAAATATTTAAGTTACAGTTAAATTAAAATGATCAAATCAACTCACATACCTTCAGTAAATGTTACCTTCATTCACCTCTCTTATAAGTCAGTGGAACACAATACTTTTTAAATTCATTATTTCATTTTCAACAAAGTTTATGTAAATTCAAAGTTATGAATTTAATTAACACAAAGAAAGAAAATTCTACAGGTGCTCAACATTTTTAAGTTTGTAGAACTTCAAAATAAATTTAAAGTTTTCACTCTTATAAAGATGAATTAATTTGAGCATTGTGTTTTTACAGTGCAGTACAAGAAGACTGAGCAGACTTTACACTGTGACAACAACAGCTGCAGCTGTTTCAACCAACAAAAAGGTAATCAGAAAGATGTAATGTGCTCCTCTAATGTCTGATGTATCTCTGTACCACATCTGTTAGCCCATTTCTCTGAGACAGAAAACATCCCCATGCTAAATCATAATTATGAGACAAAAAGTGGTCATTTTGACTTTTTATCTCATAATTATGATTTACCATGGGGATATTTTTGTTGCAGTGGTGGAAATGGGCTTCAACAGTTTTGTGTCATGTTCATTAATAAATAAAATTGAAAAAAGAGCGTCTGTTGATGTTGTGTATTATGAAAAATAAGAAGGAACATAATTTTAAGAAGTAAAGATTATTTAAAATATTTTTTGACACATTTTTGTGGTCAGAGTGAGACCTCTTCGTGTTTCAGCTCCTCTCTGATTGAACTGTACGTCAGAGGGAATTTCCAGTGAGGAAGGAAATCAAATCAACTTTATGAACAACTGAGGCTCAAACTGTCACCTGCACGATTCCGTTGAGGATTAAACACCAATTTATTCTCCCGGATTAAAATCATTCTCTCTATATTAACTGTAATGACGCGGTCGTAACGCGTCATGACGCAGTCCAATTAAACTCAGTAGTTGTAAATGGATCCACTGGTTCAGCGTGGACATGGCGAAATGATGTGCACAAGTCAACTGAAGTGAAGTGACACCGTAGTTCATGCTGAGAATCCGACTGTTAACCTGCCAGAACTAACCAGGTAAGACCAGCTGAACCACCTGTATCTGTATAAATAATCTGTTTATGTACATTCATGACCATAAATCCACCGCGATCCGTTACAGCAGCGAGATCCTCGCTTTGTTGTGCTGCTCACTTCCTTATTAGCCAGGTAACTTTGAGAACGTCACACCAAACTCTGTGTTAAAAATGGAAACTTATGGTTTTCGTTCTTGTCAGCAAACACGTGGATGTCTTATGTCAGTATTAATGGCTTCTGTTATAGCTACTGGTGAATTCGGCTCTAATATATTAAACGTGAAATGATTATTACAGTTGAAATGACAACTTTTACTGTAGCTTTACTCGCTGGGTTTCCCGGCGCAGTCCAACGGACAAACCATAGAAAAGGCTAAAAATTGTATGTAAAGTGAACATTTATGTGGATTTTATACTTGCCGAAGACAAGACTGGAACCACCTCATGCTTATATTAATTAGTTTATGATCTGCAGTTCAACGTCTGCAGGCGAATAATGAAGAATCTTTAAATTGGCAGATTTTTGAACTGAGTTTGGTGTTACGTACGGAAGCTGAGGGCTAGCGCTCAGTTAGCTCGGACAGGTAGCGGTTTGCACCAACTCCTGTAGGACACTCAGCAACATGAAGCCAACAGTCACATAATAACTGTACTGCAGTCTTTACTGCATTGATGTCAGCTCATAAAAACGGTTTATTTTATTTAAAATGTCACTTAAACGACACAAACAACAGAAACAGTACTGTTAGCTGTTAGCTGTTAGCCACAGAGCTAGCGCGATTCGAACAGGCGCGTTCACATGACACCGGTGCGAGAGTGCACATCTCCAAGCAGCAACAAGTGTCAGAGGATTATTTATTAATCCCTAATAATAATAATAATAATAATATTTATTATTATAATGTATTTGTGGCTAAAAAATATGGCAAAGATCAAACTGATTTACCAAATTAATAACTCATAAATTATAAATGAAGAGTATATTGGAGAGTAATAAATGTTTGTTGTGTATTAGATAATTATTATTAAATTAAACGGCAGCTCTTTTAGTGATTATAATAATGACAATAATAAACTTATCAGAGACGGTCTCCTATTTCATGCTGCACACAGTTTTATGTATGCTATGATTCTTTCACATTTTGAGTTACTGTGTAATCTCCTGGTCACAAGCAGCATCAACAATAACCAAACCTCTCATGATGATATACAATCAAAACTTTGGACAGAAAACCAATAAGATCACATCATTGCCATGTTCTTCAGAAACTAAATATGTTACGTTTTGATAATTTCATTAATCCATTAAGCCAATCTCAAACTCATCCATAAATACATAATCAGGCTCCTCAGGTGCTCAGTGACCTTGTGGTTCCACTCAGAGCTTCAGGCTCAGTAACACGTGGAACATCCAGTGGGAACTGTAAGGTTCCTAACATGTGGAATTCTCTACCTGTAGAACTCAAACTGGATCCTGATTTAGACACTTTAAACTCAAACTGAAACAGTTTTTGATGCACTCATGAATAATAATAATAATAATAATAATTCTATGATGCTAATTATGTTTTGTAGTTTGTGTCTTGTTCTGTATTTTTCATTGTTTGTACTTTGCACTGTTACTTGAGTCTTTGTTGTTGAGTCTTTTGTATCTTAATCCCTAAAATCACTTTAAGTTGAATATTTTGTGTCACATAAATGTGTGTTAAGTAACCATGTGATAAGCAGGATAATGTCCAGTGAACAGGTCGTTATTTATTTCTTACTTAGATTAAAAGCTTAAATTCTTACTTAAATGCTGCATAAGCTTTATTTTTTTAAAGAGACACATTTCTTATCAAATTAAATGAAAATTTAGACACATACAACTAAGAAAACTTAAAAATTTGTGTTGTAATTTTAATTGTTCTCTCAAAGTACCTGCCCTCCTCCTCTGTGGCACAGTCACCGTCAGTGATGGCAGGATATTACTCGTAACATGTGACCAGTCAGTGCTGTGGGTGGGACACTGAGCGAGACCACCAGACAGACAGAGGCATCTTTAATTTAATTTATTTTCATTTAATAATTAGAACAGACCAATAACAGGTCGTGTCCTGTTACTGACTGTCACTCTGTGGGTGTGTTTGACCTTTTCAGACATCATGGCTGGAGACGACCACTACATTCATCCTCCCAACCAGGTAAACTCACCTCTTCTTCTTCTTCTTCTTCTTCTTCTTCTTCTGTGTTCTAACAGGAGAAAGGTGTGTCTACACATCTTGAGTAAAAATATCTTGTTATAATAAAAGTTGTACTGTGGATCATCTAGGATCTATTTTTTCGTACCTTCTCACCAGCCTGACTTCTCACCCGTAGCTACTGTAGCTGTGACATATGATGGCTTTGGTGTAAACAGAAAATATGAAGTTGTTGTTTTGGTGGTGTGTTCAGGGTATTATTGGATGATGCCTTCATGGTTGCAGCACTTTGAGGTGTGACTGGAGGTGAAGTGTGAGGTGAACTGAAGTGTCAGCCGCAACTTTCATCAGTCAAATAGTGAACACGGCTTCCTCTGAGTCGGCTGGTTCACCTTTATCATCACAAACAGGGTCAAAGGCATTTTCACTTATTAGTCCTGCAACAGTCGCCATGTTTCTCAGCTGCTTCTTCCACCAGGAGACAAACGGACCTCTGGATCAGTTTGATAGGAAGAGAAATGTCTCTATTTTTGACTGTGTTGGAAAATTATATCATCAGGATTTCTAAATACCTGCTAAACCCGAATAGTTTTATATCACTGAAGCCCCCCGGTCATGGTCCTGGATATGTCCTGAATCTTAAAACTCATCACATTATGATTGTTCAAACTGACAGAAAGTCGGCTCAGAGAATCATCTTCCTGCAGTCCGGTGGATGCAGAGCACGACAGGAATTTCATGGCGGCCACAGCGGCCGTGCCGCCTCAGTTTGGCATCATGCCCCTCAAAAATACTCTGATGCTGCGGCTGAACAATTCATTAAAAGTTTATTGAAATCGTTTTATGGTTTACGGCAATTTTCAAATCACAGGATGAGCAGTCTGTAAAATAGGCAAAATGTGAGTCAAAACATAATTTTAAATGAAATATTGTGGTGCTGACACATCTTTCTCTAAGAAAAATAACTCAACATATTAATTATTTTAACACTGATTAACATTTTTCACCATTTTCTGACATTTTATAGACCAAAGAACTAATCGACTAGTAGAGATGATAACCAACAGATTAACTGATGATGAAAATAATCATTAGTTGTAGCTTTAATACTATTAACATTAAAATACAATAAAATACAAATAACAAGGTTGTAGAAGTGTTCAGCAGGTTGTGTATTAGATGTGTTTAATGTTGTGTAGAACTCAGGCTGCTCAGTTAATCACAAAATCACATCTGCAGGTTTTTGATAAAAGTTGAATATGTGAGAAAACAGTTTTATGATGATTCTTGTTCTCCAGACGTCAGAAAAATGTTTTCAAACGTCGTATCATCACAATTTTAATCGTTTTTCAGTGAAAATTAAAATTGTGAGATAAAAATGATCAGTCCCACTAAGTTTTCTCATCATTGTCATTTTGGACTTTGATCAACATTGTGTGGACCAAACAACTAATCGATAATTGACAGATTAATCTATAACAGAAATAAGCCTTGGTGTATTTCAGCGTCCTGACTTCATGTCTGATTGGTTCTTTCAGATTGATTTCATGATGGATCCATCGTGGGAGTTCACACCTTTCCCTGTGATCCCCCCGACGACGTCCCTGCGGACAGGTGAGAGTCACAGAAACCAGGTTCCTCAGCAGAACCAGTCCTCTCATCATTCACCTGCTGATGCTAAATGCTAATGCATGCTAGCTCATATACCGTCAGTGTAGTTCAGTATTCACGGTTCACAGTGTTTTCTAACATGTAGGAAGAAAATCTCAGGCTTTAATGTCTTTATTGAACAGTTGGTCTGATGTCTGATCATCAGTTATTGATTATCAGTCTCAGAACAGACATGTTGATCAGTGTCTCTCCGTCTACAGTAACTGAGAGCAGCTATTTATAATCCTGTCGTCTCAACATCACAACTTTATCTTCCTTCATCTAAACATATCACATTTCAGTCATGTTGTCATCTCAGCTCACTTATCTCATCTGAAATCAGCAGCAGGAGCTTCTGTCGTCTCCAAACCTGTTTTAAAAGTTTGGTTTGCTTTGGTTTGGTTTGGTTTGGTTTGGTTTGGTTTGCTTTGGTTTGGTTTGCCCCGCCCTCCTCAGGTGTTACTAAATACCCGGTTGGTCCACCAACAATTAATGTCTCCTTCAAACAGGAAACGGGTAGATTTCAGAGTATTTATACCTGATATCAGCTCTGCGGGCTCCGATGTGAGAAATAATGACAGAAGTGTAAAGTTTAGTCCGTCTGTAAAACATTAAAAACTGATCATGTGAGAGCCAGAAGCTGCAGGAGGATGTGATGTGTGATCTGAAAGAAAAGCCTGAAACATGGTCCCGACCAGTGATCTGAACTGTGTCTGATAATTCTGTCAGAAAAGATGAAATGTGACTTTATTGTCTGTAAAAATGTCTGTGAAGCTTCGTGTGATCAGAGTTGTCAACTTTGTGAATTAATTAATCATTAAACTGTTAAACTGCGTCTGTGTGACAGATTTAAAGACAGAAACAACAAACTCAACTCAAGGTCCACTTACTCACTTTTCCTCATCAGATTCGATATCATTCATTCCTCCTGAACTGGTGAGCTGTGTCAAACTTCACTCACATTTACAATGAATAGGCAGGAAAAATGAAATGAAATTAGAGATACAAAAGTACAGAAATACACAAGAATAAATAAGATAAAGTAAAAAATACTTATTAAAGCTGCAACCTTTAATCAAGTAACTGATTATTAATCTATTATTCAATTAATTGGAAACTATTTTGACAATCAGTTAATTGATTTGAATAATTCTTTAAGAAAAAAAAGTTAAAATTCTCTGATTTCAGCTTCTTAAATGTGAATATTTTCTTTACTCTCTGACAGTAAACTGAACATCTTTGAGTTGTGGACAAAATGAGACGTTTGAGGACGTCTTCCTGGACTTTGATCAACATTTTATGGACAAAACAACTAATCGATTCATCGAGAAAACAATCGACAGATTAATTGACAATGGAAACAGTTGTTAGTTGCAGCTCTAGTTTTATATCCTAGAAATGACTGATGATTAATCAATAGTTTCATGTTGCGAATGAAACTTTTCTCTACATGAACAGAAGCTGACGGCTCAGAAATATTAAATCTTCTGGATGATTTCAGAGTATTTGTCCTGTCGACGTGTCGCACAGATGTTGTATTTTGTGATAAATCAGATAAAGTTCAGAAACTACAATGTTGTCGATGTAAAAATGTGTGTGTGATGAATGTAAAGTGAAAGCTTGGTGATGTTTCTGTTGGTCTGTGATCTGCGGTGAGAGCGAGTCTCACTTCCCTGTGAAGTAAAGATAGATGATCAGAAGGTTGTAGACGTGGGATGAAGGAAAGTATTTCTGTTCATTTACATGTGATTCATCACATCATCAGGACTTTACTTTACTCGGGTCTGAGCGGAACAGCTGCGAAACCTCTCACGACGATGATTAAGTTTTATATCACTCGATATCGATAATTATTGATCACGTATGTTGTGACATGTTGTGTACTCTCGAGCTGCAGCTGGTGATTATTTTCATACACGGACGTACGTGATCAATCTGCCAATCATTTTTCCACAAATCAATCAGTTGTCACGATATAAGGATATCCAAAATCAATCATGATATGGATCTGATATAATATTGATTAATGGTTTTACTGCAGTGAGGGTCTGAGTGAAGCTGTGGTGGACGTTGGAGGAAGTGGCGGCAGCAGTCGGGACGCTGCAGATGATGAATGTGACTGTTAAATAAATCAGGTCATTTTGAGTATTTATTTGTTTTTTACCGTTGGCGGGCAGCGTTCACCACAGAGACAGCGGTTCATTCTGTCTCCGTCACGTGGTCTTTATTTCTCTGCGGTTTATGTGCACATAAGTCAAATCCTCTCGTTCTGTCTTCTGCACAGACAGACGTCCACGACGTGTTTAGCGTAGCTTTAGCACAAAGACTGGAAGCAGGTGGAAACTGCTAGCTTAGCTTACAAAAGAGGAAAAAACCTCCCAACAAGTGCATCTGATTTATATTTAATATCTATATTTAAAATCTAACCAACATCTTCATACTTTTATATTTGAATGAACCTTACAGT
>JAJHUR010080695.1:0-25281 GCA_027495735.1 Lutjanus campechanus | reverse complement strand
GTGATGTGGGGATTGGAGGACCCTCTGAAGGACACTGTGACATGGATGACTACTCCACATAACCTTTCTCTCCTTCTCTCTTCTAAATGGCTTCGTATCTCTTTCTACTTCTTCATCCATCTCGACGCTCCCTATTGGACTTTTCTCACCGAATACATCAAACCGAGGAGCTGTGGTTTTACAGAAATTGCTTCCAGGTGATGTATGCACCGCCGGCAGACAGAACTGAACAGGACATATTGATTTCTGTGCTGTTTTTGACTGAACACTGATCATCTCATCACTGATCGATTTTAGATGTGAGAAACACACACACACACACACACACACACACACACACACACACACACACACACAGGCCTCTGCTGCAGTGAACATCTGCAGCAGCATTAGATGCTAAATTAGCCTCGTTGTGAGTCTGCTTGTGTGTGTCGTCTGTGTCATAAAGCAATGTGACAATTATTTCTGTGTTTACAAATCACTGCCATGAGAGCGGCAGAGTTTCTCATTACATATTCAGCCTAATTTATCCACCACCCTTCAGATGGATGACCAAAGCTGCCGAGGGAGCAGGAGGAGGCTCTTGTTCATTTCTTCCATCTACATCTTTTCGGCCTTTGGGAGCCGTCAAACTGTGTTTATTGTATCGTTTAGCAGCTAAACTAGGAAAATATTTGAGCTCTTGTATATTTGAGTCTTCTGGATCATTTTTGTTTGTTTGTTTCTATAATTCACGTGTTTGTTTTTTCAGATTTTTATGTTTTACTTTGTAATATCTTCAGGAATAGTTTGACAGTTCAGGAATAACATTGATTCGTTGGGGTGTAACGATTTACTCAGGCATCTGATGCATCAGGCTTTAATGTGAAACACGGCAGTGTGTCGACTCAGAGGGCCTGTATCTGTAAAAAATACAAGCAGCGCTAGCGTATTGATGTTTCATCAGGAAGCGTATATGTTTCATTATTGGCATCATTGAACTGCTGCTGTAACTTTCATCTGTTTTCTCTCTCCTCCTGCCTCTGCCTGCACCGCCTGTCTTTATTTCCTCAAAACAGACAGTGAAAGAACCGACACTGCACCACGTCGCACCACCAAACTTTCATAATGTTCAAGCGCAGTGGAATAAGTTTGGGTTTTGTAAGAAAGATGAGAAACAAAACTTGTCAGACAGCAGAATACAGAGCCACGAGTCTCGTGACCCACAGAGACGTCACGTCACTGGGAGAGCAGGTAACACGTAGCATCACTGTTCCTCCACACCTCACTTCCTCTACACGGTCAAATTCAGTCAGGACCACAGCACTCTTCATATGAAACAGAACAGCAGATCGTCTTACTGCAAAAATGCTTTTTAAACAGTTAAACAGCCGGTTAGCTTAGCTTAGAACAAATACTGGGAACAGAGAGAAACAGCTACGTAACAAAATGAGACGCTCTAAAGGTAACATGTTATATCTTCTGGATCCAACATTAATCTATTTGCCCAAAGTAAATCTTTACTTGCCCCTATGCAAACGTTTTTATTTATTAGCAGCTATTAAATAATGTTTTCGACAAGCCATGTCTGTGTGTTAATGTGTACCCAGGTTAATCTCATTCTTCTGTTGAAAAGCACATCTCACTGGAGTCCACAGTGAACTGCAGCTCAGCTTTTGAAACATGATACGCTGTGATAATCAGTTTTGTGATCATGTGACTTGCCTCAGCTTTCATGTTTCTTAAAAGTACTCAGTCACTGCTTAGCTGCTTCCATCATCAGCTAGATTTACTGGCCCAAAGTGGTATTTTACTTGCCCCAGACAGGCGGGCAATCCTCGTTGTTGAGCCCTGATCTTATTCAACAACAGTTTGCTTTTCCTTTAACGGTGACATCAGTGTGATGTGGTGAGGAAGATAAGACATCCTAACAGTTTCAGGTTTCCTGCTGTGTGACCGACACAGACCTCTGACCTGCACGTGGAGGGGGGCCAGCTGAGAGACAGCGGGATCGATACGGTTTCACATTATCATTAAAATAAGCGTCCACGAAGCCGTTTTCTTCTAATGGCCGCACGCTGAGATGTTCGATAAAGAGAGCTGAGGATAGCGCTTCATATTAAGTGGCTGAAATTTGAAGATGCCTGAGATGAATGATGCTGGATAAATGAGAGCGGCGTTATCATCAGTGAAGAGTGAGAACGATGGGGCAGATGGTAATGTACCTCACAGCCTGCTGAAGCACTTTTAAAGAGGTTTTCTTGCTGATTATCTTTTTTTTATTTTAATCTTCCTTGGAGTTGTTGTGTCATTAACGAGGTGGGAACGGACGGCGATGATCCAGAGTGACTGTTACACTGCAGTTATATGTGATGCGTTTCCTGTGGGAGGCTGAAACCTCCTGTGAGTGGTGGCCTCTTTAACCTCCAGGCCTCCATATTTCCTACAAAAAGCAATTTAATACAACATTAAATAAGACTATGATGTATATTATCCTAGATTTTCATATTGTTAAATCATAAGTGTTGTCTTTTCCTGGTTTTAAAGGCAGAATTAAAGTAAATTTAAGTGATGTTCTTAACTAACATGACTGTTTTAGCTGTACCGTTACATACCTTTACCTCAGTG
This sequence comes from Lutjanus campechanus, assembly GCA_027495735.1. Lineage (NCBI taxonomy): Eukaryota > Metazoa > Chordata > Actinopteri > Lutjaniformes > Lutjanidae > Lutjanus > Lutjanus campechanus. Next base: position 22,674 of record JAJHUR010080695.1, on the reverse strand, counting down.
ATTAATTTTCATCATATAGTTTTAATATTTTCACCACAATTTATTAATCACGTTTTCACTGAGTGTCTCTGTCTCTGCCTGAACTGATTCTTTCTGTTTCCCTCCAGCGTCTCTTCTTTTCCTTCCCCTCCATGGACATTGTGCAGAGAAGGTCTACAATACATAATATATCAACATTTGACCCAATAAATTTAATCAAAGATTAGCAATTTTCCCTGATGTGTGTGAAAAAAATAAGTAACAAAAAGAAGAACACATGTTTGAAGAAATCTAGTTAACTTGATATCAGACATATGTTGAGATAAAGGAGCAGAAATATTGTATATTTAACATAAAGCATTTTTAATGGTTTCTATAGAATTTCTAAACTCACACTCCTGGATGAAATGTTTGATTTCGTCGATTAAAACTAGACTATAACTGATAAATTCTGCTGACTAAAATATGACTAAAACTAATGCCGACACACAACAGAAGACTGAAACTCAGCCTCTCACATCTGAAAACAATTTGTAAGAATTTACAGAGTTTGGTTGCTGACTAAAGATTTTACAAAGACTTACAGAGTCACTGGTTATAAGATTACAGCTCGAGTATTTTGGCAAAATGTACATTATTTTCCCAATATATTGACTCTTTTCACTTCCCTATGATAAAGTATTGTTTGATGTTTTTACATATTTCTTCCAAAACAAATACGATGACGTCAGTTTGATCCTGTTAATTGCAAAATCTAACATCCATTTTTTTTTACAAGGAGATAAAAATGAAAATGAATATGGTTTTGTGTGTTTGTGTAGCTGTCTGACAATAAAATGTTTAAAATCAATAGATAAATAAATAAATAAAGCAAAATGAGTGGTTATGTTGGTTGCAGCGAGAGCTCAGCAGCCATATTAGGTGGACAGAGAGTCTGCAGAGAAAATGTTCAGTTGAAGTAAAAAAAAAAGGAGGAGAGAAGATCAAACCTTTCACATATATACACAAGATATAACTATTTAAATATTTACAATATCACACTAATTATTTCCAGGCTTATTTTCTCATCCCTTTGCAGATTCACAGATTTTTTATATGACCCCTCTGTGACTCCATACAGAAACACCTGAGATCTGCAGAGAAAGAGCAGGACAGAAGCTCTACAACTACACATTTACAAGCTCCTGATGCACGGCTCAGGAGAGGAAGATGTCACTGAACTTCACTACTCGTATGATCCAAGACGTACAATAATACTTAACATGTTTGATTTTATCAGAACATCAAGACAGTAAAAAGGCTGCAGGCTAAAGACAGTTTTAAAACTACCTTACACCAAACAATCGGGATGACTGGAGGACTGGAGAACGCCTCTACTACAGCAAGACATGATTTTACTCCAACACTGGAAATGTGGACGAGAGATCATGTCTCAATGTAATTTCAGTCAAAATACTTTGACTTAAAAATCATTGATAGACAAATATCGATAGAGGAATTTGGTAAAAAAAATAAATAAATCATGATATTTGATTTTGTCCATGTTGCACAGGCCTAACTTGAATAAATAACAAATTTTATCTTTCTTTTGTTTTGTTTTGTTTTAGCCAAAACTCAGAGACGTAGCAGAATCTTCATCTTAAGTGTTTAGTTGAGCTGGTAGCCTCCGGTGTTGTATTGAATCATTCATCAGCTTCTAAATTTGCCAGCTACTGTAACCCCTGGTGGAGCGGCTGCAGGCTTTGTCTTTTCCATTTGGGTCAGAGTGAAGCCCTCTGTTACGTAAGCCCCGGCCCCGTCTGCAGCACATTCCCACACGGGGGGGAACAACCCAAGGCGTCTTGGTGGGAGGAAAAGCAATACAGTGGGATTTATTTTATTTATTTAGCTTTTTTTAGGAGAGTGGGAACTTCCTCAGGTCACTCACTGTACTTCTGTAAAACTCTTCAATATCTTTCTTTCTTGTCTATAAAGAGAAACAGGTACGAGAGAGAGATGTGCAGCACGGTGAATCAAAAGCCTTTAGTTGCATAAGTGCATTAGCGGACTGAGGCCTCGGGACGACGCACACGAAACACTGAGCTCCATCGTGGTCAGTAAAAGCCCGAGTTGACTCCGACCACCGTGGAATTTAGAGACGACTTGTACCTGCTGCCCCTTCTGCAATTTTCCTTGAAAACAGGTAATATTGAAATAAATGCCAAGGGACTGCGTTATTATTCTGCCCTTCAGCTTTCTCTAAAAGTAATTTGCGGGGGTCATTGTTTTAAATTAATATGACTTGCAGGCCTGTAATACTTGTGCCAGCCAGTTATTCAGCTGTGAAAATCCATATAGAGTTAGTACATCCTGAGACAGAACCCAGATCAAAAGAACATAATATTATCTGTTCTACACTCCAGACGTTTAAACTCGGATACAGCTGTTCTATATGGACTACTCTTATAATGAAAGGAAACCAACTTGGCGAGCGTTGTACCACACTGGCATTCAAATGTTCAGATCTTTGTTGCGTTCATGTGCTATCATTTACTGCTCTGTAACGTCAGGTATGCACCGTGTGACTCTGGCTGTTCCAAACAAAAGATGAACAACATCAAAGAAACGTGGTGATGTCTTTGGTTGTCGCTCCAAAGCGGTGGTACGTCGCACTGTGGGAGAGGTTCAAAGACGGCTGTTCTCAAAGTGTTGTGACCAAAAATAGCCCGTCACTGCTGCTGCAACCTGCATCTTCCAACCAACCTTATACATTACTGAGCAAACTACAAATACCCAGAGCCATAATACGCAACATTTACCTAAAAAAAAACAAACGTATAGATTCGTATAAACATAATTCCTTTCAATCATCACTTACGACTTTCTATAAAGCAGAAAAAATATCCACTAACAGCTGCTAACATCTGGCTTTTTCCTTCAATAAGAAAAGGTACAATCTGCATTCACTCACAGGTCAAAGGTCAGTGCTGTCGACACAGGAATCTGTCGTCTCCAGATCCAAACAGCAGTGATCTAAACACAACACCCAGGTGACCACACGCTATTCTCAGCCGTTTTCGACTGAGGCAGTGACGGATCGTCACCTCATTTGCTCCTTTTGTTATAAATGCAGCGCACGCTTCCTTTCCAGCTGGTTTTGGTTTCAGCTTTGGTCGACTGAATTTGAAAGAACATGTAGAAGACGACAGAGATGCAGAAAGGAAAAAATGAGCTGGCACGGCTGGACACGACATGAGGTACATGTTTGCGGCTGTTTGTGTTAAATTACGAAATCATTTCACATATTCGTCGGTTGTTTTAAGCAGAGGGAGGGAGGGAGACGAGCGGACACTTCTTACAGCGCTGATGCAGAGCTGCATGCACTTTTTTTAAAACCTTATTATTCACTTTAGTATCAAATAAAATAATGGTGACTTTTGCCACAATCGAGCAGCTCTAAAGGCAAGCGGGTCTTCTGGCAATGGGACAATGGTCAATGACCCATTTTTGCCGGTTCACCCACATTTAAAATCCCCACATACACACGCTAATTTGTGTGCTGGTATCAGACCCTGACCTCTGCCTCTATTTCCTCATTTCATCATTGGCTCACTCCTCGGGACGGTTTACCAAACCAAAATGTCAGTATGTGACATCCTGAGACTGAGACTCAACAATCTACTATCTTTCTGATTCTACCTTAAATGTTACCTCAAGCTATCTTTGCAAAATTGGCATCCAAAGTTATTTTTCCATAAACATATATACAACTATTACAAGGGCTTGATTCCTGATTCATGATTCAGTAGATGTGATCATCGTACAGTCTACATACATCAAATGTTTATTAGATCCATGTCGCACAGTGTGGCTGCAATTAACATATACGATTTCTGAAATCTCACAGTCTGTATGAGGCTTAAGTTGTGACCTCAGACGGTCGACGTGGCTCCATTTGAGCCTTTTGATCGTCACCAAAAAGCATGAAGGTGGTGAAGGAGTTGTTTTGGTTTGTTTTCTCATTTATATAATAAAGCAGCTGCATCATATGAGTCAGAGAAGAGCCAAGGGAGGTAATTTAATAAGTTTCTCACTGAGTAATTAAGTTTTGCTTCATCCTCTGTCCAGATGTTGTCGGTTTCTATTTTTAACTGGACTTTTTTCTTATTTAAGATCACAGCTCGAGCTGTCTCTGTATCAGAAGTTTGAGCAGGAGAAAAACTTCTTTAAAAACTCACAAAAGCCCCTTGAACGCCTCATCTCTCCTGCTCGCACTATAACACTATTCCAGCAGGTTCTGTACAGAATGCATGAAGTATCTGCACCTGAACATTTTGAGGCTGCAGGCAGTGTGAGGCTGAATATAATGTGTGTAGCTCTGAACATGACTCACTGAGTCCAAGCACAGTTTGTACCAGTATGCACCATGACAGCAGAGAACACACACACACACACACAGGCCTCCACACACACCAACGTATTCAACTTTTAAAGTACTATCAGTAAAATCTGGCTCTTTAGTAACATCTACTGCCAGCTGCAGGACACTACAACATCTGTTTTATCTATTTATGATAAAATTTACATTGAGATGTCACAGTTTTCAAGTTTACCACCTGATGAGTGCCTGATACTCTGCAGAAAGATCTCAGGTTGCATGTGATTAACAGCACTTAGTGTAATGTATCTGTCCGACTTTACCACATTTCCATTACTCAATAATGACTCAGGTGCAGTGACATAAAACAAAAAAACACTCGGGACATCATGCCTCTCATTCAGTGATTCATCTTCTGTATAAAGAGACACATCAATAAAAGATCCTAAAATGTTTGCTAATGTCACACAGCAGTGAGCTGCATCAACAGAACACATGAGCTCGTGTGGCTAAAACCAGCTGCAAGAGAAGCTTCTGTAGAGCAACACACAGCAGCCTCAGAGGGGCTGGTTTGTGGTAAGAGCCATAAAATATACAACACAAATAATAATTATTATTTTGCTGTTCATCACTGGAGACAGAACAGGAAAAAAAAACAACGGATCATAATAACAACAGGTCCTTTTTTATATATATATGAAAATGTGTGTACTGTTGTGTGGACTGTGGATCGACAGGACCAGGACGGGAATCGTTGGGACGTAACAAGAGTATTTTTGTGTGAGTGGGACACGAGTAAAAATCCACTGTGTCACCCTCTACTTCAGACTAAACTTGTTAAAATACTACGACTTTGCAAGTCGACTTGGACTTTTACACCAGTGACTTGTGACTTCAGTTGGACTTGGAGCCCCAAGACTGAAGATTTAAAAAACTCTGTTGTTTAAAAAGTGTGAATCCACAAATTATTATCCCTTCATTTCCTGAATAATTCTCACCAAGTTTACACTCAATTCCTCAGATCCACTTTCTTTAAACCAATTCGACAGCAGAGAACCATGAAGAACTCAAGTTACATTTCTGAAAAATGAGACCGAAGATCATTTTGAGCAGTATGAAAAATGTAAATGTCAAAAATTACAAACGCAGACACAATAACTTCTAAATTCATTCTCTGCCCTGCTGTTAAAATGATATTACATCTGGAAGACTCGAGACTTGACTCAAGATTTGCTTGCAACTGCTTTTGTAGGTGTTTTCTTGTGACTAACTCCCGATGCTCCATCAAACTTTCTAATAATGCATCAATGTTCACAGACACTTTTATAAGAAATTAAATTAAACTGAAGTCCTGCCCCCCCTCTGCCAGTCGACCTCTGTTCCAACAGCGTCTGTATTTCAAAGGGTTTTCTCAAAGAAAACAGTCTGAAGAGGTGAAACGTGCCTCTGGGGGGTTTTTCTAAAATATATCTGCATCTACAACTGCACAATGCAGCTACTAACAGTAAAATGTTAATATCTTGTCATCTTCTCTTTAGTGAATTGACAGCATATTCACATTTTTTAAGAAACAACATATCCCATGAGTCTTTGATCATTGCTGTGCTGTCAGAGCCTAATGAGCGGCTGTAGTTGTTGAATGTTCAAGAATCACTTGCAAAATACTAAAATTTTAAGGAACTGATCGTAGTTTTAGTCACTGTTGCGTCAATCATTTTAACCAGATCACTGAAAGAGAAAGCTGGACGTTTTTTCTTCAAAGTGACAACAATGCAACTTAAGTTTGTGTGCTGACAGAGAAACCAGATGGTCCAACAACAACAGGAACAACAGCTCAGCTCATTAATTATTTGTCATTAACAAATGGTACAACAGCTGAACAGGACCAGGATTACTAGTCCGTCCTGTACAGAGTAAAAATATATTTTTTTAAAAAGAAGCAACAGACAGATGCCGTCTTGTTGTGTTGGATGGAGCTGGCTTTGATAAAGCTCGCTCTGTGGGGCTCACGGGCTTCGCTAATTGACTGCAGGGAAATTATGCGCGATTACGCATCAAATGCAGCATCACTGAGGGCACATATGGGCTGAGACGGGAAACAGACATCAGTGAGAGCAGCGCCACGTTCTCAGTGTTAGTTAGAGAACATTAGAGGCGTTAAAGACCGCAGCTCAGCCTGCTGATGTTTGTGGTTATGTTCCTATACATCAATGTGTGTGTGTGTGCTGTATATCCAAATGATTTAACATTAAACATTTGTGGCTTTGTCTTTCAAGCCAGATGAATTCTCATTTCCTAATCCCGCCAGGCCTTGTTTGTTAACAGCCGTGGTAACCGCTCGCTCGCCGTACGGCCACCTCGTCCCGCAGTAATTGATTTGTTTGAAGTCACACAGGACGAGAGAAGGAGGTCTGCTGATGACGTGTCTCCGGACAAAAGAAGCATTAGCCAGGATTAATCTGGATTAACGAGAAGGAATTCTGATGGACAGGACAGAGAAAAAAAAACAGGCGTCCACCCCACAGGCTCACCGTCCTCCTCCCACCCCAAGTCTCAACTGATTAAAGTTACATTTCACTGCTGCTCATTGGCAGGTGGAGACGACAGCAGGCCGGCTTGTGTTTGTGAAGGCGTGTCTGCGTGTGTGGTCCCGTCACTGATCATCTGTCTGTGTGTCCAGAGAGGCGTTTCTGTGTGTTAGTGCTCATGTCTGTGTGTAAGTGAGAGTGAGAGAGTCTAACACACTCCACCTCACCCCACTGTCCAAATGTTGACTCATTCTGGCCAATAAACACAACTTAAGTTTCAACATTCAATTTCATAATCTTTGATGAAATCTGGTTCAAGTTCAACTCTTGAGTAAGAAATCTGAGTCCAACACTGAGAATCTATGATGTTCTCAGAACTGACCCTTCCTAAGCCCCGCCCCTTTTTGCTCTGTGCAAGCTTGGTACCCAGCAGAACCTCTGTCGGTCCCTCTTCCTGTTTCCGGTACTTACACATGTGCTCGGTTCATCTATGTTGAAAAGAAAAACTAATTCTGAAGATAGCTGAGAGACGTTACTAATTAATAAACTGTACTTAATTTTGACTGTACTTTTATATGATTTGCCTCGTCTAAATTAATATTTCAGTTTAATTGACAGGGATATTAGTCATCTTTGGGGTTATTATGAGGCATTGGTTTAAAATATAGATATAATATATACAAGAAATTTAAATATAGCTGCAGATTAAGTGATGAAAATAATAATAATTCATATCTTGGCACTGACAATCGTGTGACCTTTGTAAGAAGAGGGACGGAGGTCTGGTACGGAACAGAAAAAATAATAAAACTAAAAATGACAATAAAAAGCCACTTCGACTAAATTTAATAACGTAACCTCAACAACAACCTTTGCACGCAGCTTCCATTGAGTTTTCCTTTGAGAATAAAACTGGCATCAGTACAAAGACTGCGAGTGAGTAAACTCCAGTCTGAGAGTCCTAATCTCACTGTGACATTCATCTCCATCCCACCATTACTGGAATTAACAAAGCACAGGCAGATCTGAGAGGCAGAGAGAGGGAGGGATCCACTGAGATTTCAAATGAGGAAGAAGGGGAGTGTGTGACAGATTGATGAAGAAGAAAACAGAAGGACAGAGAGCAGGGGACAGACCAGAAAAATAAGGGAAAAGAGGAGAAATGATTGAGGTGAGAAGAGGCAGAAAAAGAGAAAGAAGAAGGGAGGGAGAGCGCCCCGGGTAACTGTTAAACTGACTTAATCAGATCAACTTACTGACCTGGATAAACTCTGCTTGACTGGAACACACAAATACTCACATAACAAGCCGCCCCTCGAGATCACAGAAAGAGTGTGTGGTACGTCTGCGTGTGTGTGTGTGTCGACGTGTCGTAGAATTTAGAGTAAAAACTAAGAAAACTGCACTGCAGAAACAAAGGGTGAATTTAAATATTAAAACTGGCAAAGCCCACACTTGGCTCCCAGTGGTGAGTTACAGAAGGGAAAGAAGAGAAGCAAAGAGAGCAACAGAAGTGAGCATAAAAGGGAAAAGATCGAGCCAGGAAAATCAAAAAGAAGATACCAACAGATAAAAGACGAGATGATCTCTTCACTCGGTTTTGAGGCGCTCGTTTGGTGGAGTTCAAGTTCTCTAAACTCACTCAGTATCGATCAGACAGACATATTTTGTAACTCTTGAACTTCTGTTCAATGTAAAACAAAACTAAGAATCTTACAGATAGGCTAGTGTCTCAGCTGGACTGTACCACTGATGTAAATAAAGACAGACGTTGTGTCTTCACGTCCCCCCACTGAACAAAAATGGAGCCAAAGTATCTCGGATACGAGCGCTGCCATCCTGGGCTGGTGACATCATTTGGAGCCAGAGTCTGTGCAGAAGTGATCAAGGTTAAAGCCGCAGTATCGAGGTCCCACAAACACAATCATAACTCAGTTAAGAGCCGAGTTGAGCTGTCAATCAAAGCAAAGCTAAAGTGACAGAAACGTCTTTGGGAACAATTTATTTGACGTGTACTTGGATGTTTTAGTTTGTCCCATCTGCTAACATGGAGGGGGCGGGGTTTATGACCTGTACTGCAGCCAGCCACCAGGCGGTGATCCAGATGTTTTGGCTTCACTTTTGGGGAGCTGTCATGTCGTCCATCTTTATGTATGTCAGCGGGCTGTTTTCATGCTAACATGCTTACAATCACAATGCTGATGTCTGGCAATGTTAGCATGCTAACATTTGCTAATTAGCTCTGAACACAAAGTGCAGCTGAGGTGGATGGGAATTAGGGCTGTAAATCATAACATGATATGATATTATATCAATTCTTTGGACAATGATACAATATTTGCTGATATCACAAAGTCTGCCTAGATACGATTTCGATTTGATTTAATTCAGGAGCCTGTGATCGATATCAGATGATATCATATGTATATTTAACACATTCAGTTACGTTTCCGTCATCTCACAAAAAGCAACTAAATTATGATGATGACAATTTGATGACTGAACTCTTCCAGACATTTGAGACACAGACATGCCATAGGAATTTCAAAATAAAGGTGTATCTTTTTGATGGATATTTTCACTTCACATCAATCCAGATCAATGTATCGCTACACCCGTAATGGGAAAGTCATAAATTATAAGATATTTAATCCTAAACAAGCCCATCTGGTTCAACAAAAGATTTTGGACTTTATTTCCCGATTCATTCAGACTTAAAATTATGGCTAATTAAGGGTGCGGCCACTTTGAGTGATAAATGAATGCTGTCACAGATGGTTAGCTGCTAGGTAGTTGCTCTTCAGAAACCTTAAAGTGAGACTACGTTCATGTTTTATACTGTCTATGATCATAAAACTAAAGTATTGGAGAAATTGATGATGGCGCTAGATGAAAAGTCAGAGGATCACCAGAGTTATTATGATTCATCCTGAGGGGAAACGTGAACGTCTGAACCAAATTTCATGATGATTCATCCAATACTACAAGATATTTTACTCAAAACCACAAACGCCAACCTCATGGTGGAGTTCACTCATCAGGGATTCACAGACGTCTTCAGGATCCATGAACATCAAGTGCAAAATGTTTTATTTATTAACAAGAATTTAGAAGAACCCGGACAATTGATGCTGATAGAAAAAGAGGAGTAAAGTTCAGCTGTGAAAGAGACACGCTTTGCTCAGCAGAAGCTGATTGAGGGTAAAATTTGCTCGACATCCTCTGAACCCTGAGCTTGTTTGTAAAATAAAGTGGAGTTTTGAGGGAAGCTTTCGTCTGATGCAAGCCCACTTTAATTTGCCCGTCAGAGGAGATGCTGCACTGATGTTTCACTACAAAGTGTCACTGACTTCAGGCCAAATCATGCAATCATGCCGTCAGCCTGAAAACAGCAAAACACTGGGGTTTCATGAAAGGACAGAGAGGAGAGGAGAAGAAAGGAGCGAGGAGATGAAATGAAACGAGGAGGGAAGAGGAAGAAGGCGAGGAGAGGATAATGAGAAGGAGAAATGGAGGGGATTTTCCTCGGCCGAGCCCGTGTGTCAGTGAGCTGAGTTCACTGGGTTCTTTCTCTGAACAGCTTACATACATGAACATGTGCTTTTATGGATCAGTGCACAATAGTGAGTTCATGTGTAGGTGTCAGAATTTTTTGTGTGTGTGTGTGTCCGTGAACACACAGGGGGGACGGGGGAATGTGCATGTTAAGCATCCCTCACAGTGTGCTGCAGGCCTGTTGTCCTGCTGCATTGTTGCAGGACTCTCCTTTGTCCCACCACACAAACATTTCTAATGACACAACAGCACAGATTCTCTGGCTCCGTGTTACATCACATGGTGCCATCAGACCGCAGCATGATGAAAGCCGGCCCCGCGGTCTGAACCAGGACAACAACCGTTTGTGACATCATCAAGATGAAAGGATGCGAGATCCACCAATCAGTCATCTGGCAGCTCCAACAAGTAATAAGAGCTCCAACGCAACTGTCCCGCCCCTCTGTGTCTCATAATGACGCACAAGGTCTGTGTGATGCTGCCAGAAAGCCTGTTTTTAACATGTGGTTAATGTTGTTAAATGGCTGCAGTTTGGTTAAATTTAGGCACCAAAACTACTTGGTCAGGTTTAAAAAAAGATCAGGTTTGTGTTAAAGGTCCAGTGTGTAAAATTTAGGGGATCTGTTGGCAGATAAATGTTTTCATGAGTGTATAATCACCTGAAAATAAGAATCATTGTTCTTCAGTTAGAATGAGCCATTTATATTCACAGAGGGAGCAGATCCTCTTTCATGGAGGCCGCCGTGTTACACTGACATGTTTTGTGTGTGTTTTGCAGAGCGGGAGGGTGACACAGTTACTTCAGTGATTGCTCTTGGTGGGAAAAACTGTTCTAGACCTGCTTGGATTGAAAAGTTCCCTGATGATGATCTGTTATGATTTGGAGTTTTAAAAATAAATCTCTTTTAGAGCTGCAACAAATAATAAATGCCACTTTACCTTAAAAATAAATCTCTTTTAGAGCTGCAACAAATAATAAATTAATCGATTAGTTGTCAACTATAACTATAACTGTCCAAAATCTTTGATCTCAACTTATAAAATGTGACCATATTCTGGATTCTTTGACATGACATTTGAGGACGTCATCTTGAGCTTTAGATCAATAATTTACTGCAGAGACACTTATGTAATATTGAGTCTTACTTTTATATCCAGTCCTTTGATGGAAACCATATTACTGATGTGGCTCAAGATGACATTGAGTTTGACACATCTGCTTTAGATAAAGTTGATTTTTGGTTTTAACAGGACGTGCACCGACTCCTTCGTTCTTTAGAGGTTTTACTGAAAACCTGTTAAATCTCGTACAGATGTTAAACGCCACCTCGTGCATCTGTACAAGTCGCAGAGAGGCGTGACAAAACGACGGTATTTGGCGACCTGGGAATGAGAACATGCTCAGAACTCCTCTTTCCTCTTTAAACTAGGTTTGAGTCAGTTAGAAGGAAAAAAAATCCACTTGAAGAGGGAGCCAAATTTCAATGTTCTGGCTGCTGCAGATGGAAGTGGGAGGAACAGAAGAGATGAGTAATGAAAAGAAGAAGAGAGTAGAAGTGGACTGGTTGAATCATAGCATTTTAAGTGAAACAGAAAGAACTCCACGCCGCTCTCCACGGGAGATTTCATGTCGTCATTTGATGTAGGAGACAGAATCACGATGGTATTTTCTTTATGTAGCTTTTATGCATCTTCTCTTTCTCTCCCACCTTCTTCCTGTGTGTGGGCATCGCTCTGTCTCTTTAACTCTCCATCACGCCCCCCCCTTCTCTAACACACACACACACACACTCGTGGGCTCGTTAATGCAGAAGCAATGTAGTAAACTCATGGGGACTCCCCTAATAGAATCTGCTGTCAAGAATATCAGAGAAGTGAATTCATAATAAAACTCGTACTAGAGCTCTGAGAGCGCACACAGACGTACATGCATCAGTGTGAGTGCACATGCGGCAGCGGAGAACAGAAGAAATAAAAGAAAACAAAGCAAAGAGAATTAAAAGCGACGAGAAACTAATCTAATCCAGAAAATGAGGAGTATCATGGGGAAGGAGAGAGTGTTTTGCGCAGCAGGCCCACCCGGGCAACAGAGAAATGTAATTGGCACCAAAACGGCAGCGAGCAGCAGGGGTTACAGCTGTTGCATATGCCTGCAAGCTGAAAAAAACACAGGACATAACTATAGCGTAAAAACCACACACTGAGGGCTCTCATAAGTACAAAGAATTTTAAATGGATCAGCAGGGAACTGCTCAGGGAGTTCGCTGGCTCCGGCTTTTGATTCATTGCAGTGGAGCCGTTCTTATTTTTCATCTGTGTGACTGAAGCTGAAACACACGATCACTGTCCAGTCTCATAGCAAGTGGAAATGCAGAATCACGAGTGACTGATTATTGAAATGATAGAAAATATGAATAAAACACACCACAGTTCACAATGTGCAGAGCAAAAAGCAGAGAGGGAATGAAGAGAGTGTTGAGATTTGGAGGAGGAGGAGGAGGAGGAGGAGGAGGAGGAGGAGGCAGTCATAAACATTATTTGACTTGTTCAGAGCTGCAGTGGGACCTCGCCCTTCGTGTTTTAATCCAGCCTGCCTTACATCATTACTGCTGTCAGTTCGTTCTGTAGTAATAAGACCTGTAAGAATCTCAAGCAGGCAACCACATGTACATGTGATCCCTTGCAGCTAAAATGAGAGCAAATATTGATTTTGATTAATTTATTCAGTTTCTCTTGGAGCCAAAAGAGCAGCAGGATTTCAGCAACTATGGAAAAAGTACAACTTACCAACAATGTACAGTACAAACTGTGTGCACGTGTTGTTCATCACACAACAGGCTGGGAATTTAGTGAGTTTTAGGGCGAAGCCACAAGGCCAAAACCAACGGTGCAAAAAAAGTGATAATTACATTCTATGAAGACAAAACAGTTTTAGTACAGCTAAGATATCGTTGATCGCCAGTGGCTGGGCTGATGATGATTAGTTGGAAAATTTTAGCATATCACCCAACACCAGTGGTGATAAAACATTAAGAAGTTGTAGACCTACAAATCAACAGTTTGAATTAAACTAAAGCTCCCTGTGCTCTTAGGGAAATAATACGTCAAACTCACTTTAAGAAAAAAACAACAACAAATCAACAGAAGAGAGAAGAGAAAAGGTGTCAAAGGGCCCACCCTTTGCAGCTATGACAGCTTCAACTCTTCTGGGAAAGCTTTCCACAAGGTTTAGGAGTGTTTGTGGGAATTTTTGACCATTCTTCCAGAAGCACATCTGTGAGGTCAGGCACTGATGTAGGACGAGAGGGCCTGGCTCGCAGTTTCCGCTCTAATTCATCCCAAAGGTGTTCTGCTGGGTTGAGGTCGGGACTCTGTGCAGGCCAGTCAAGTTCCTCCACACCAAACTCGCTCATCCATGTCTTTATGGACGTTGCTTTGTGCACTGGTGTGCAGTCATGTTGGAACAGGAAGAGGCCGTCCCCAAACTGTTCCCACAAAGTTGGGAGCATGAAACTGTCCAAAATGTCTTGGTATGCTGAAGCATTAAGAGTTCCTTTCACTGGAACTAAGGGGTCAAGCCCAACCCCTGAAAAACAACCCCACACCATAATCCCCCACTCCACCAAACTTTACACTTGGCACAATGCAGTCAGGCAAGTACTGTTCTCCTGGCAACCGCCAAACCCAGACTCGTCCATCGTCACTCGAGAGAACACGTCTCCACTGCTCCAGAGTACAGTGGCGGCGTGCTTTACACCACTGCAGCCGAGACTTTGCATTGCACTTGGTGATGTAAGGCTTAGATGCAGCTGCTCGGCCATGGAAACCCAATCCATGAAGCTTTCTACGTACTGTTCTTGAGCTAATTTGAAGGCCACACGAAGTTTGGAGGTCTGTAGTTATTGACTCTGCAGAAAGTTGGTGACTTCTGCACACTGTGCGCCTCAGCATGCGCTGAGCCCGCTCTGTGATTTTACGCGGCCTACCACTTCGTGGCTGAGTCACTGTTGTTCCCAATCGCTTCCACTTTGTTATAATACCACTAACAGTTGACCGTGGAATATTAAGTAGTGAGGAAAATTCACGAATGGACTTATTGCACAGGTGGCAACCTGTCACGGTACCATGCTTGAATTCTGTGAGCGCCTGAAAGCGACACATTCTTTCACAAATGTAGAATCAGTCTGCAGGCCGAGGTGCTTGATTTTATACACCTGTGGCCATGGAAGTTATTGGAACACCTGAATTCAATGATTTGGAGGGTTGTCCTCATACTTTTGGCAATACAGTGTATGTGCTACTCGGTGGATCAGATACAGGCTGAATTAAACAGACTCATGACTCTCTTAATTTAGCATCGGTCATCGTCTGATGGTATTTGAGTTTTTTTCGTCCATTATCAAAGTAACAGCTAACACCATTAAAACACTGTACAGTGTTGAGCTGCTTGTACTTATCACATAACGTTATGGTTCCTGTAGCTAATGTTAACTAGCAGGTTAGCTGTTAAGGTTTATATTAAATTTGGCTCAACGACCAGTTCAAAGCAGAGCCTGGTCGTGTGGTTAGTAAAGTTTGGAAGGGGCATTACAGCCACACTCCGGGGCATCAACTGCTCTGTTTGGCTGTGGTTTAATTCCTGCCTTGGCATCATGACGGGAATTTATTAAGGAAAATAAAATACCAAAGAATTATTTACTAATCAGTTAAATTTAAAGGGTGTGTGCCTGTGTATATGTGTGTGTGAGTGTGCATGTGTAAAAGAAGAACAGAGTAAAATAAACCAGATGCATTATGGGAACTTCCACGATGACTGCCCCTGTGCAAACCAGCTCAGATATCCAAATGGAGTCGTTATGGAAGTGAACAACTGAGAGAACGGTCGGGGTTGCATCCGCGACATCTGCCAACGGCAGAAACAAACAGCAGGAAGGACAAACAGAGTTTCCTGCTGGATGCTGTTGAAGGTTATCTGTGCTGCTGGAAGGCAGCAGCGGCTAAAAGGCCGTGCACACATGAAAATGATGTTTTTAGCACAGAAGTATTTTTTTTGCTCTTTGAACACAATCTCCACAGTGGATAAATCTGAGCATTTCAGCCTGGACGGAGAAGAAAAGGCTTCTGTAAAGCAACGACACCTGCCGTCACAGACACAACTGGGCGCTGTGTAAACCCAACATGAAGCAAACCGTCTGCCACCTTCAGCTCTCTATCAACACAGCGTCTGAATTTTATTAATAGAATCTGACCAACACGGGGTTTCTCAGGCTAATAACTATCTTGTTATTTGAGAGTTTAAAAAAACACCAACACTTTAAGGTCCAGTATGTAAGTTTCAGGACGTCAAAGGGAAGAAATTAAATCTAATATTGTTCAGTATGTTTTCATTGGTGCAGGTGGTCTGTGGGCAGAATCCGGCCTTTAAACAACTGCAATCCAGCCCTGTGATTGGTCATAAATATGAAAACAGTATATCATTGTAATTTTATTTATATAACTTTAAATAATACTGTTTATAATGCCGCTGTCTTAGAAGATCATCATTTCTCTAGAAGGCTAATTAGCCCATTAATAAACTGGATGAATCTTCAACTTCGTTGTCAGAAGCCACAAAAACCTACACGCTGGTCCTTTGATAGTAAACAATTTGGGTAAAGATCCTTTGTCTTTGTTTATTAATGTCCCACTCAAAGAAAGGGACAGAGCGGGACACTTTACAGGCTGCTGGCATTAATCTGTGTTTTCAAACTGTCAAAGAACTACATGAGCAGCAAAAATGTCAGTTTGTCAGTGGCTGATACATATTTCAATACCTGAGCTTTGCATATCAGCAAATATAATAAAGTATAAAGTATAATATAATAAAGTTCAGTCCACTCAGTAAAGAGTCTGTTTTGTTTTCCCAACAAACCCCAAAACAGTTCAGTCCATTCAAACACAAAAGAAAGAGAACTCAAAGTCTGCTGCAGGTTTTACTGCAGATCCCAACAAAAACAAACCAAATCAGGAAATAAAGAAGAAAATAACAGCGTCCGTATTTACAGCTCGATAACAGACATTATGTAAAATATATAAATAACACCAGGTACTCACAGTACCGTTCATCAGTCACTTGGTAACTGAGTTAGTCAGACTTAGAGCATCGGCCTCAGTTCTGCCAAGACACCGAAAAACTCACCGGATAATTCCTCCACGAGCTCGCTACAATGCTGGACTCTGTAACGTATGTATGAGACGCTGCTGCGAGGTAGCAGGGTCTCATTTCATGTTATCAGCATTGACTCACGATAACCAGTGCCACATTTTAGGCAGCATCTGAGGTGTTTTCCAACACTGGTACAACAGAAACAGAAAAACACTGTAATTATGTGCTTGTCTACAGTGAATCTAAATCATTAAGAAGAGCAGGAGGGGACAGACGGAGCAGATGAAGCCTGTGATGCACAATTTTGTTGCTTTCCAACTAAAATGTCAGTAGAAGACATGTGATGTACACCGAGAACACACTGTGTGCTCATCTTTGTTATTTAGCAACTGCCACCAAAGCTGCTGTTGTAGCTGAATGTCTTTGAAACCGTGCTAAAGGCGAACATGCAACATTAGGACGGCCTTTTGTTGTATTCAATTTATGTAACTTGTATATTGAGGTTCAGCCGGTACAGTAAAAACCCTGCAGGCGCTGCGTAGTGGAAAAGCACTCAGGGTGATGAAACTAAAATGACAGAAACAAAGATAATACTACAAAAGCCAGCGTGCTTCTCTGAAGTCATGCTTCCATGTTGCTCTTTACTTCTGAACCAACTCTTGACTTCACGTCGGAGCTCCACAGCTTATAAATATTACAGAGAAATGAGAGAAAATAGAAAGAGAGAGACACACAAGGAAACACCAGCATGAGGATGAGCATGAAGTCCACTGTGCAGAGTCAATTAAAGATTATCTTCACTTCAACTCATTCTATCATGTTCTTTAAGGAACATCTCCCACTTTTTCTATTCTTTTTTTTTATTGCTTGCAATAATTTTCCACTAAATCTGAATCTTAAAGGGACAGTCAGTGTATTAGTTATGTACTGCTGCTGTGGATGGTCAACAGAAAAACATATTTTAGCCACCTTATAAAGATTAATATCAGTTAAAAGTGTAGAGTTTTTAGGTATCTGTACTTTACTTGAGTATTTATTTTTCTAGCAACTTTTTAATTTCCTCCCTACATTTTAAGACAAAAATCTGTACTTTCTGCTCCTAAATCACGACTAAAACAGGCGTGTTAATTTAGTTCTAATGCAACGCAAAAAGACGCAACAAGATGAAAACAAAAAACAGGATGTAACAGGACGAAAATGACTAAAATTACAACAAGCCAGAACGCAGGAAAACAACGGAACAATACATAAAAATAAAAATAACACAAAAGATGCAACAAGATGAATGTGACCTAATAAAATGTGACAATATGAAAACAACCTAAAAAGACGTAACAAGACAAAACCGACATAAAACATGAAGCAAAACGAAAATGACATTAAAGACAAATAAAATCGAAACGACGTAACAAGACGTAACAGACGGAGAGGGAGATTCTGGCGGAGAAAAGTTCAGGTTCAGTTGAGTTTCACTTTTTCTGCTCGAATCAGTACTTCTATTTGATTAATGAATGTGTGGACTTTTGTCGCCTCTGATATTTAGAATATTTTCACCACTTTGCTGTCAGACGGCCTCTTCTGATGTGAAAACGTCGTTATATAAGAAAACTATCGCTCTCTAAAGCAACCACACTCCTTTGGTAAAATCAGTATTTTTACCTCACAGAACACAGGAGTTGTCGGTCTGTCTGCTGCTTCAATCGGCTAGTTTGTTTGAGTTATTGTGCGACTTCAGAGAATCCAAACTATCATCAAAGTCACACAATAACACAAACAAACTAACCGATCAAGGCTGCAGTAGACACCGTAATTCCTGATTCTGGTTGCTTTGGAGAGAGCGATATTTGGCCTATTTAACAGCAGTTTCCTGCTAAAAAGGCTGTCTGGTTGCAGTGGTGAAAATATTCTAAATTCAGGTGGCTAAAAGGGGTCCACAGCAGTACACTGCTTATCTTCCTACATCAGTACTCCTGCTGCTTCTCCAAACTGGGGTCATGTCGACCACCGTGTACTGTAGGTAAGAGACTATTGATAAGTGTCTGAGCTTCCAAAAAATCCAAACTGTCCCTTTAAGAATAAAAACCAGAATAAAATAAGTGCCAACATTCATGAGGAGACAAAGAACACTGCACCAAACCATCAAAGATCCCTCGAGCCAAAAAAGTCTCCGGCACGCAGTGACAAAGTGAACTACTTTACTCCTCCCTCCCCTCCTCGATGTCGTGCTACCCTGCTCCCAGTCTGCGCCTCCTCTTTCCTCCCCTCCCATCATTTTACTCTGCAATCTGTCAGCCCGATCAGCCGAGCAACAAGACGGAGGGTGAGGGTGGGTGGTGGGGGGAGGAGGAGGAGAGGAGGAGGAGGGGGAGGGAAAGAGTAATGAGGTCAGTGGCACTTATCTGAGGAGGCTGAATGAGGGATGGAGAGGAAGCTCGGGGCTTTTCTCTCGCTCACACTTTCTTTCTGCCACTCTCTCACACTTTTATATTCACCCCACTTCACTTCTGTCACCTCACGTTACACGTCGGTTGTCATCTTGTTTTTTTTTTCCTGTAGAACTTTGGAAAGCCTTTTATCCCCTCTTTCATCTATATTTGAACCTCTTTCACTCAGCCAGACTCTCAAGTCTCTCCATCTTTTTACTTTCCTCTTTTGTTGTCATTAATTTGGGATGTTTCTTTATAACATCTGTCCAGTTGTTGTCCGACACCTCACCTCCTCCTTTACCTCTGTTCTCACCACCCCTCAGGTGCTTCTGTCTTATGTTACATGTCCTTTGCTTTGGTGTTTTAACAAACTAACCAGTATAACACGAGCAAACGATGGAGGCAGCAGGTGGACCAGCAGCTCCTGTGTTCTGTGAGGTAACGTTACTGTTTCTGTCAAAGGTGTCTGGCTGCTTCAGGGAAAAGTTTCCTGTTGGAAAAATGCTGTCTGGCAGCAAAGTAAAGCGGCGAAAATATTCAGTAACACTTTATAATAACCATCATTAATAAACAGAAATTAATTAAACTTTAGTCACTGTTGACAAACATTCAAATAACCTGTATATTTGTTTTATAAAACATTAATTAGGGAGTCGTAAATAACCATCCAGATAATATTTATAGACAAACGTTAGTAATATTAATATACATGCAGTGTCCAGGTAGACTTTCAAAATAAAAGGCACAAAAACTACTTTGGTAGGTTTAGGAAAAGGTTAAGTTTGGGGTTAAAATAAATATGAACTTAATTACTAAGTTTAATGTATGTAAGTTATGAGCCTAAGTATGTAAGGTATTATAATCATCACTTTCAACTTTATAATAACCATCAAAATAGTGTTTATAGATGGTTACAAACAATACTGCCAAAGCTTCATGAATAACAGCATGAAAAAATACAGTTAACTGATAAAATCTCTCTGTGTAGTGACTTCTAAAGGATTAAACATCATTTGGTAAACATGAACAAATAGTTAATATCTGAACTGTGAAATAAATATTACCTAAAATTTCAACTATCAATTTATCATTTATTAATGATGGTTATTATAAAGTGTGACGTAGCTTCCTACACCAGTTCTCCTGCTGCTCCTCTTCATCGGGGGCACGTCGACCATCTACTGTAGGTAAAACACTGACTGTGTATCTGAATTATCCCTTTAAGCCTCCTGCTCTTATTTGTTCATCTTCATCCTCACTCAGCTCCCTCCTCCTCCTCCTCTGCTGTCTCTGTCTCTCCAGGTCTGTCCTTCATCCCTCTTCAGTCTCAGTCTGTTCATGTCTTAGTCTACTCTTCCTCCAGACATCTTGTCTTCCAAGGTTGGAATTGATTTTCAACTGATTCAGAGTAAAATGTAAATTGAAGCTGTAATTCACTATCAGGATACAGGAGCTGTTTTCTTTTCAGTATATTTCCCACTTAACTAAAAAATACAGTTATTTTAAATAACATCCTCAAATGAGTGAATTCAAAGTGAAAACTCCCACAGCTGGATTAACCACTGTACTGTCCTCTGTCTCCATCACGTCCTCAGTTATCTCCTCCTTCCTTCCCTTTATCAGTCAGCCGTCCATCCATCCAGCTGTCAAGCAGATTTTACGCAAACTTTTAAAATGTCAGGAAAAAAATGAAATGTGAATTAGATGCGTTTCCACCAGCTGGACTGAAACGAAATAAATCAAGTTCTCCTAAATGTCAAAAAGCCCATTCATGTGAAGAATGACAGGGACCTCTGCAGAACTCATTGGCCAAATTGCTGCACTTCTGTAGAGTCAAATAATGTTGGTGTTTTTCATGCTTTCACCCCGAAGGAGAAAACAAATATATTCTAATACATCAAACCGTAACCTCACAACCGTGTCAGAGAGCAGCCGTGTTATAACACAGGACCACTTGTTGTCCAAAATAAACCACAGATTTTTGACATATGAGAAGGTTTCTGTGGGTCAAAGTGCACACGAGATAAAGAGCAGAATACAAACAGTCAAATATGAAAAAGACTGAGCGATGTGGATTTATTAAATACCATCTCAGGGGTCAACATTGCCTGAGGCAAGTAAAATATCATGTCAGGCAAATAAATCTGGCAAAAGAATTCAACTACTACAATATTTTGATAATTCATTAATTGTAAGTCAAGTAATTTTTCATGCAAAATGATTTTTAAAAATGCAATTTTCATACTCTCAGATATGAAGATTTCCTGCATTTCTTTGTTTATTATTATATTAAGATGACAAAATGACACATCTGAACACATCATCTCGGACTTTAAAGAAACTTAGATGCAAATTTGTCGCTATTTTCCGGCGACGCAGCACCAGATTAAACATGATGACTAACTTTTGACTTTGCTGTTATTTGATAACAGCTAATAAATAAAACAATCTGTACAGGGGCAAATAAAAATTCACTATGTGTAAGTAGATTTCTGACCAACTTGCCCGGCCAGGCAAGTGAAAAAGAAAAACATTAACGCTGAACTTTGCCAACATGAGGAAAATTCTCTGCATCAAATACCAACATCACTAGAATTTCAAAATAAAATCCACTCATAGAATTGCTGAAGAAGAAAAGAGTTGATTCTTGAAAATGACTGATGTAGACGAGAGTCATACGTTTACTTTTTAACTTCTAAGCCTCCAGCCTCCTGTTAATCATCTATTCTTTATTATTCTGTGAGGATTTGAGATATTCTGGAGCAATCTACTGAGAGACTGAAAAATTGCCACGATTGCAACGATTCTCAGTTCGTGGGAGAGATCATTCTTGAATCACAATCACAAAAAAAATTTAAAATCATGATGATGTGACATTTGTTGGGGTCTAAACAAACAAACATGTCTTCTTACATGTGCAGGCCAGGACATCTGCAGCACTACAGTACTTCATTATAAAGCTCTCACACATAATTCATTTATCAAAAAACTGTAACTTCTGTGATTTGGATATTAGACTGAATTTGATAATATTTTGATTTATTGTGCAGCCCTGCAGTGTGATAATATACAGCTGCAGTTCACCATACTTGTCAATTTAGAGGGTAAAAGTAATAAAAAGGGTAAACTGGCACATTAACAAACAAAAATCTTCCTGATGCTTCAGTGCGTCATGAACAGGTGGCATGAATGAATGTTAACAGCAGAGGAGATCAGATACTGTCCACCCGTCTGTCTGTCTGTCTGTCTGTCCGTCTCAACACAGCTTCTCCCTCCATCATGCCTCCTTCCTGCTTCTCTTCTTACTCATCTCTTTCTCAGTACTGCTAACTCTAACACACACACACACACACACACACACACACAGAGCTCAGCAGTGGCAGATGTGAGGTGACAAGCTGAGGACCTTGGTAACACTTTCAAGGACAGTTTGTTTGTGTGTGCACTGTTGCAGACTGAAACGATAAATAATTAAAACCGGAAACTGCCGTGAAATATTTCTGCCACTGGACAGTTTCGTATTAATTGATTTAAAGATCCTGTATGTATGTGTGCGCCTGCACAGGCGGCGCCAACGTGTTGGCACAGTTTCCCCTAATGTCTCCTGGCACGTGGACACGCGTACACACACACACACACACACACACTCTTCCCCCCAAACACTGACCCACACTGTCCAATAAT
>JAJHUR010080694.1:0-17214 GCA_027495735.1 Lutjanus campechanus | reverse complement strand
GAGGCGAGGGTAGATCACACTATGGCTATAAGAAACTCTGTAAAGCACTGACTTATGAAGCTAACAGTCAATTCGCTCTCTTCAGCATTTCACTGTATGAGACCCAAAGCTGTTATTTTATTTATTTTCCCACCATGTACAAGCATCAGCATTAGCAGTATGGTCCCATTTGTTGCTTTTACGCATGTGGACCACTTGGGGTCAGTATTGTCACATAGAAAGGGGGGCACTTGCAATATCTGGTCAAGGTTAAGATGAAGCAGTTGTCTGTTCAAGGTGCTTTAAACAACCCTTCAGTAATGCTCCGATTCATATCTAATTATGCCTGAATATCTGTTAAAAATTACCTCAAACCAGAGGAAACCAACACAGGTAATATTTCTATCTATAAAATATGTAAAAAAATAAAAAATAGTATTTGTTTGACAGACTCTGCTGAGAGGTCTGTTATGGAAATGGGGCTAATAAGCAAAGTAATCACCCAATCAGCCGAGCTCGCCTCTCCATCATCCCATTACTGCTCCTCTCAGCTCTGATAATTCAACTCAAGTCTAATCCAATCACAACAGCAGCTGTAAGATCTGGAGTAGGAGATGGATTCATTTAGAGTTAATATGCAGTCAGAAATGACAGGAAACCAAGGCTGCAGAAATGCAGCCTTAAAGGTAAGACTGGAATTGCTTTTTCTCTGCCAAATATTAAGAGGACTGAAAGCAAAGCCTCCCTTAATGGAAACAGAACAAGAACTCGGGCTCGGCTGGCGATGACGCCATGATTATTGGTGTCTCAGGGTTTGTCTTATTTTGGTCTGCCTCTTTTGCAGGGTTCCCCAGTGGAAGGTATCCTATTAGTGAGGTTGCTGCTGCTGCTGCTGCTGCTGTTGTAAAAAATGGGGCGTCTAGACTACAGTACACCAAACCCCAGGCAAGGACGAACTGGAGGAGGGAGCGGGGGATCTCTCAGCCTACTTTCTCACATATCGCAGCAGAGGAGATGAATCAAACTCAGCTCCACTGGTATCTACAAACACCGAGAGTCTGTCAGCCAGACTGAGGCGACGGCTTGGCTGCAAAGCTGTTTGTACTGACACCTTTAAAAAAAAAACAACATAGAGAGCTGCTGAACAAGTGTCATTTTTGTCAATTAAAATGTTCAACATATTCCTAAAACCTTTGATATTAGGTGAAAATTTAAGCTGGACTCACAAGTCAGAGACTGAGAACAATCTCCCAGCATTTGTTGCTGAAACTGGAGTTAAAAAAAAAAAACCAACCTCCATTGCTGAACCAATCTAAAGTCATCAGGTTGGTCCTTCATATTCAGGCAGTGACACTGTGTGCTTAATACAGAGGAGAATGGGAGGAGAGCATCCGGGAAAGCATGTCTTTGAAAAAATGTGAGGGGCGTTGGTTTGTTAGTCGTTGTATTTGCACCGTTCTAGCAACTACCTTGCATTTAGAAATTCCCGGGTGATTGGTAGGCAGCAAAATCTCCAATTGTCTGGTATCATGAGACTTAGAAGGGACAGGAAAGATTTTTTTCAAAGAGCAGTTAGCTTGAAGCCAATCTCAGAACCCATCAACTATCATCTGACGACGATTGCACACGGAAGAAGTTAGCCGTCAAGCCCTTTCCGGCAGAAATTGTGATATTTTAACCCAAACCATGATCCCCCTAAACCTACCCCAGAACGACTCTCTGGCAGAAAGTCTTGGAGGCTAACTTCTCCCAAGAGCACAGCCATTTAAAGAAAAAGGTAAAGGCCAACTTTTGACATTATACGATCGTACAGAGTACAATTATACAGACAGAATCAGTCTCTGCATTTAACCCATGCTAGTACAAGGAGCAGTGGGCAGCGCACGGGGACCCGCTCCAGATGTAAGCCAGCACCTTGATCAGGAGTACTGACAAGAGAATTGACTTACTATACATGTTTTTGATAAAAAATGCGATGCAGGTTTTTGCCTCTGTGTGCAACGGCCAGTGTTTGGGGCTTGGATAATGGTTATCCAGGCTAAGACTTCTTCTTCCGTGTGCTGTTTGAAGTCCAATTAGTAGCTGGAGACTTTGTTTGTCAGCAACCACCTAATCTATATAAAAAATATATCTGCATATGAATGCAGATAAATTTTTAAAAAAGCTAATAAACAGCTAACTCATCGTAAGACAATAGCTGTTGGGTTCCGAGATTGCATTTTAGCCAGTGCTTTCCGCCTCTTTTACTCTGCATGTGGACTTTTTACCTGCAACCAAAACCTGCTCAGGCGCGACTGGTCAATACAACGTACTACTTGGACCTGAAGTGGACTGCAAACGGAAAACAAGAATGTTCCCAATAACAAAATCTTGTCCTTTGCCAACAGATTCTGTATTCATATGCAGATATCTGTTAATAGAAATTAGCTCGAGGCTAAATGAGTTCCTCCTGTTTTCAAGGACTTGTGAGGCTTGAATAGATACAAGAGCTTATTTTCAACCCTGACCAACATGAAAATGTCAGTTTTCAGTGAATGGACTGCATTAATACTCCATGTCAAAATGACTCAGTGTACCACAGTTGGCAGAGAGTGAGTGTAGGCTCATAGTCATGGTATTACAACAACCCATCCCCCCCTTTCTACATGTGTAAGTTTAAAGTGTGACAGGATATCATCATCATCATCATCATCATCATCAGAGAAAATACATACAGTACAGTCCATGGGTTGTCATATCCAGAGAAAGATCCCAGAGTGGCACTGTGCAGAGCGGGAAAGTTCTAGAAATGGTTCTTCAGGAATGAGTATAGGGCGTGAAATGGGAACCAATGTTTGTTTGTTTTAGGGAACCTGGGTCACCCCTTTCATCTTTTTGTCTCCACTTGATCCAATCTCTGCTCCGTGTTCGATGGCACCACGAGGAGCAACAAATCATAACACGACAACACTGACTCACCGACCACACAGTACACGTGTCTACTACCACACAACCATATTCCAGCCTAATACTGTGAACAGGGACAACGAGGGTTGGAAATGTTAAGAAGAAGAAGAAGAAGACGGGGAACAGGAAGAGGGGAGGAGGACGGTAAAGACGGGGAGAAGGAGAAGAAGATAATAAAATGAAACACACCCTCATCTACGCTTACATTTGTGATTGATGTGTACACAATAACACCATCGACAATCACTACAGACATTCTCACTGTCTTCTAAACCTAATTTCCACTGAGAAATACGGGGGAATGGAAAAACAGAAGGGCAGGCCAAGGGAGAGGAGACGTCCGTGAAGGCAGCGTCCTGTTCTCAACACAAAAATGGCCGCTGACACTGTTATAAAGGAGGTATGAAAACCAGGCCAATTTGTTCATCTATTCTCATTCGGCCTCATGAATCTTTAACAGCTGTTCAGTTATTCATCCTGACACAGAAGCCGTGGTTTCATCATCTCTCACAGGGGACAGAAATTGAGTTTGCAGGATTTATTTTGGTTCTGAGAGTTTGAGGTTCTTTCTTACCTGGGGCAAATTCTTTCCATGTCTTTATACAGTGCTATAGGTGTGCTTTGGATCAGTGGCTCCTAACTTTTTACAGTATGACCAAGGCTACTTGCAATCCCTCATAACATATTGCACACATCAGTGAGTTGAATTTTTGTGTGAAGTCCTTCCCAAGTTGACTACTAGATAGTTTCAAAACTAACCCTAACCCTAACCATTAAAACGTAAGAATGTCTCGCAGCTTGTGAAGATTTTGGAAATGTGTGAACCTTTTGCCAAGAAATATCTGTGGGTCTGTACAATAATCAGCCAACAGGAAGTCACTGTAGCATCATGAGTTGCGTGACAATTTTGTCATGGCAAACTATAAATTATAACTAACTGACAACTCTTTGTCAATGAATGCTTGACTTTGTTTTTTCAATATTTGCAAATGTGTAAAAAAGAATTAGTTTCCATTTAGAAATAGTGGAAAACATATAATCATGCTAACCTGATCATTTGGTTTAACGTGATTTGCATTACACTTTGCATTTTGGGGTCAATTTTGAGTGTTTTTGAGGTGAAATTTAATATAAAATGTTTTGATTAAGTGTCTTAAGTGTCAGGTCAGAGATGCCAATTCTGTGTTACCAAGCTAACGTGATCTGTGCTAACTATTGGTAGATCCTTCACTATGTTTGTGTGTGAAGTCCTTCCTACATTCTTAGAAACTAGCAAGTTTCAAACTAGTGGTTTGGTAAATCAGGTTGCTCTTACGGACTCCAGTAATGTGTAAATTGATCACTTGGGAATGTCTGTAAATTGCTGGCGTGCAATCAGCAGCAAGCTAATTTCATCACAAGCTGTCAATGAGCTGAAAAATGTCTGGTTTTAGGTGCCAGACAATAACAAACTTCACTGTCAGTCCTTTTAAATGCAGGTATGACTTTGTTTTGCATACAGAGAGAAATGTGTTTCAGAGTTAGCGAGCAGTATCCATGGAGTTTAGAATGATTGGCAAATATAATTATGCTAATCTAACATTAGCATCATGTTTGCAATTTGAGAGCTACAGGTTAAAGTTTTTTTGATCAGGTGTCACAAATGTCGACCATATTCCAAAATCTCCTTATCTCAGCTGTGAATGGGTGATATCTTAGCAAGCTAACATTATGCTAGTTTTGTCAGTCGGTTCATTTAGCTATGCAACAGCTACACATGGCTGCTACTGTGCTTTGCTGTGATTGCACAAAAAATAGTGCTATGATGTTGGATGTTGCAGGGACTTTGACAAATATACAGTAAATGTAGATCCTATTGTTCTTTGTACTAGAATTAGATTTTAAAAAATCGCAATATAGCGCCTTACTCACAGTATTACAGTATACTGAGTAATAACCTGTTTATCGTGGTACATATTTCATCATCAGATTCTTGCCAATACACAGCCCTACCTTTAACTAGGCTTTGTTTTACAAAGTTTTATATACAATTTAATAAATCATAGTAAAATTTTAGAAATTTAGAATATATATTTAGAATAAATATGATAAATATAATTTTGTGCAGCAGACCTATGTTTCTTTTTTCTTTACCATCTTGAAACACCTCCAATTTGCTGCATTAGATTTTCTTTTCTTCAGAATATTTCTCTGCCTGTTTTCAGTTGACGTGCAGACTGAGATATGAACAGGCACACACACAGTCTTGGTGTTTGGGAATGTTATTAGGTGTTGAGAACAGAACGGCCCCGCACGGAGGACGAGGAACTTTAAAACGGCAAACAGCCAAAAGGTCACGGGGAACAACAACTGAGGAAATTAAAATGGAGGACAAACGAGAATCAACAGAACACTTCAAATAAAGTTTTTTGTTGTTTTTTTCTGTTTTTAAAACCACAGTACTACTCTCCACTATACGATGCACATGGCGTGGGTAGGGTTAACACGACTTCATTTACATTTTGAATCCTCGGTCTCCAGCCAGGGACCCCTCCCAAAGGAGGACCCAGTGGGGGTGTGTGGGGGGGTTAGGGGGTGAGTAGGGGGGATGCACTGGGCTAGGGGGGCAGAGACATTCGCACGCCGACCGTCTCAGAGACAGACAGAGAGCAGCCAGCGTCACACTGTTTATCAATTTGTACGTGTATTCAAGTGTAACTGTGACTGTTGTTCCTATCAATCCACGTAACCTTGATGTGTGTGTGTGTGTGTCTGTGAGTGTGTGTGTGTGTCTGTGAGTGTGTTATGGGGTGCAACTTTATGCAAGCCCAGCGACAGCAGATGGTCTTGTGATCATCACGACAGCTTGTAAGATGGCAGTAGCAATAATTGTTATTATATAACAGAATCATGCAAGTGTTACCGTATAAAAAAAACAACCTACACATACTATGGCTTTTTTTCTTCACTCAGAAATTTACATCAGTTCTCTCTTAGAGAATGAATTTTGGCTTTATGGCTCTACATACAGTATTGCTGGAATGTCATATTTTATTAAACAGAGCGAAGTATGTGTGTTTACACTCACTCTGCTGGGTAGTCATTTCACTTTTCCTGAGAAAAGGAGCTTCACATGTGTTGCTATGTGTGTTTTCCACTACTAGGATGAGTGTGTGTGTGTTAATGTTTATGTGAAGACCCTCACAGTGTTACTGCGTGTCCTCTGTCTACCTCTGAGTATGACCCAACTCTCCAGGCTGCTCCCCCCTGGCAGCGCTGGGAAGGTCAGGCGTCCACCAACGCAGCAGAGGGCAGGGACGGAGGCTTGTGATGTAGGGGAAGAAGAGGGAAGAGGTCACATTGACTTCTTTTTTTTCTCCCCCTCGCTCCCCGTTCTACCCCGGCAAACCTCCTGTGACCACCAGCCCCCGGTCCCCCTCGCTCTCTCTTGTGTTGGTTGCTATGGTTACTGTGGCGGCCCGCGTCCGGTGGGCTTGACTTCCTAACCAAACCCTCCGGGCCACGGGCGGCCACGGCAGCTCTCGGCCGGCGCGCTCGTCCCAAACTCACACAGCTAACGTTGTCGCAAATTCTCACAAAGAAGAAAAGGCCGAATCGTGTTTTCTTTTATCCAAATCCATCATCGGTTCTCATCAGATATTATTATCAGACTATATTTTACACCCATAAAGCTTTATCTCATTAAAACAAATGGCACATGATCATGTTAATGAGGCGTTTGACCCTACAGAACCTTCCTTAATGTTCAGCCGTGGTCAGAATAGATAAACCTGGCTGCTGTAGGTTCTATAGAAAAACATATTCAAACTGTCTTTCAAAACAATTTGTTTTATTCAGTGGTATGAACTTACAACTTAACTCTCAACTACATGCATGACTCTTAACAAGGCAGACTTTAGAAGAGCATAGCTACAAAGTCTATAAATGGATGTTAGCCAGGTCTCCCTGTGATACATTTCTTTTAAAATCCTTCACTGCACACAATACAGTGAAGGAAATTTAAAATGAAAAAGGACATTTATTTTATTTTCTCATTAATGTAACCGAGAGACAGGACTAGTATTCCACGGCTCAATAATCATGCCAATTTTCAAAACTTATCTCCTAGAAATTTCTAATATTCTCATCAAGCATGGATGATCAGTAGCTCATTCAAATCTATCAATTATCCTTACAAGGATCTTTCAAGCATGCTTTTCACCGCAAGCTGAATCACACCACTGAGAGACAGAGAGATCAGGGTCATTTTGTTTTCATTCACAAATCAAACCAAATTGAGACATGGCTCCAGTTTGGATGTGTGGGCGCTCAATTTTTTTTTGAATAGAGCCATAGACAGGAACTGATATTGTGCTTTCACACTTCTTTGCGAGTCAGTGGCTGTGTGCGTTTGCGTGCGTCAAACACGTTTTTGGGACGTGCTCATGCCTCCCCCGAGGGACCCCTGGCTGCGTTGTTTCATATCATCTTCATGTTGAACTTCCTGGTCCCTCCCGAGGAACCTCCGGTGGCGGGTTCAGATTTCCGGAAAGAGTACTCCACTGTGAAGTTGTTCTTGCGTTGGCCGCGTCCCCGGCTCCACACGAACAACAGCAGGAAACAGAAGAGGACCACCCCCAGGAAGGTGATGCAACCCATTGCCGTGGAGACCAAGATGGTGGTCAGGTCCAAGGTGAACTTGAGGAAAACACGCGTGCTGTTCAGATTTGTGTCGTTGAAGAACTCGCCGCTGTACAGCGAGCGGTTGAGAAAGAAGGCTGAGGCGGCGTCTAGCGGCTGGCCACGCACCGTGAGCGTGGCGAAGTAGGTGTCATTGCCTCCGGCGTTACTGGCGATGCAGATGTACGTTCCGCTGTCAGTAAGCTGGGCGTAGCGGATTTCCAGGGTGCCACTAGGGAGGACAGTGATGCGCCCTGAGCTCTTAGCTGTGATGCGCCTGCGCTGTGGGGAAATCCAGACTATAGCAGGGACAGGTTCTCCTTCAGCTCGACACAGAAAACTCACAGGCTGGCCCTCACGAGCGATGACCTGCAGGAGGCGGAGGAAAGGAGTGCACGGACTAATAAATGAAGGAGAGTCAGAAGAACACAGCAGAATATATGCACAATAAAATCTGACATTATTATAGAATAATCGTTGTACTTGGAGAAGCAATTATGATCATGAACTAGGGATGCCCGATCACATTTTTTTGCCGTTGATCCGGAAAGCTGATCGTCTTTAATAGTTATTCTCAACCGCCCAGTCACAGTTGCCTAGAATAATCAGGTAGGTGGTCACAACCCCTCACCTCCCACCCTCTGTGGAAAGCTCTTAATTTGAAACTTTGACAGGATAAATAGGAGCAGATCAAAACAAGGCTTTGTACTTCTGCTACTGACTTAGCTGACAAACTACACTGCTAACAAACTGATGTGATGAATGACATGATGGTTATCAGGAACAGAGCTACATTAGGGTTGTATTCAAAATGTAAAATGATGAGTTGAATGTTTATTAACTTTCCAGCAACACAAGCTAGTTAGCTTGTGTTGCTTAGTTAGCTTAGTTAAGACACCAGTTGACTCCGTCACCTCAAAGTTGTTGCTCGGTTTTTGCAACTGGCGACTAGAAAGCGTTAATCCCTGTCTCCCAGTTACATTTTTCATGAATATTAGCTGATAACAACTGACGTTCAATCGATCTGGACATCCCTACCATGAGCATTTATTAATTTTCTGCTAAGTATTAAACTTGAACGTAATCATCTTCATTACCTGCTGCAGCTTACGGTTGCGAATCTTAGGTTTCTGGCATGTAAAGTGATCGAAGAGTGCAGAATCGGTGAAGGCGCTGAGGCTGACCCCTTGCACCTCCACCGGCCCCGCACACACCGGCACTCTGCCGTCAAAGTTGAGGGTCTTGCGTCTTTGCAGGATCCACAACAGACGGCAGTCACACATCAGGGGGTTCCCATCCACTCTGAGGGTCTCCAGACTGTTGACAGAGTGGAAGGAGCCCTCCTCCAGAGTCTGCAGGTCGTTGGAGGAAAAGTTGAGGACGCGGATCTGTCGGAGGCCTCCAAGGGCATGGGGCTCCACTGTCACCAACCCTGTGCTTACCATGATGAGCTCCTTCAGCCTCAGCAGGTCCTTGAAGGCCCAGGGCTCTAGTGTGGTGATGGGGTTGTAGGACAGGTTGAGGTGGGTGAGGTGTACCAGGTTCTTGAAGGAAGCGGAGGGGACAGAGGTGATGTTGGTGTTGGTGATGGAGAGCCAGTGGAGGTCCAGGCCCTGGAAACTGAGAGGGGAGATGTATTCCAGGTACGGCCAGTGATCGATGTCCAGACCCCGCAGGTTGGAGAGCTTGCGGAAGTTCTGGTCCTCCAGGGCGATGATGCTGAGGTGACGCAGACGAAGGGTTACCAGGCTGCGGAGGTAAGACAGCGTCTGGCCAGAGATGGATGTCAGGTTGCAGCGCTCTATTGTGAGATCTTCCAGCCCCAGCAGCCCTGAGAATGCCTGGGAATCAGGAGGATAAAGGGTTTTAAAGCCTAAAATAAGATCACATGTATTTATTTTTCATATATGCATGATGGCAGTTAAAGTTTGTAGCGGGGGACTTACCATTCGGCAAAGGTCAGCAATTGCCTTAGTCCCCAACCTTCCAAGAGCCCCATAAAACGCCTCATAAACTTATGGTAAAGAAAGTTTTTTTTTAAACTTTTCATTTATGTCTTTCTAAAATCTATATGCTAAAATGGCACCAAAATGCTTAAATTCATGTGTGTCTCTGAGTCTCACCACTAACTTGGACTATTCTGTGATTCTACTGCACATCTGCAGAAATCACTCAGGAAGACAGTAGCCAACTCGTGTAAACAAATGGCTTGGTGTGGTGTACACACTGTTGAAAAGTTAGGCAAAGCTTCTCACGCAGTGCTAAAAAAAGGAGGAAGTGGAAGGATACTAAAAGATAATACCCACCCCAGTCACAGCCTGTTCACCCCTTTTTGTCCTAGTGTCGTCTGGCAAGAGATACATAAGTATCCGCTTCCCTAAAACCAGACTATAGTGCAGTTTCTTCCCTGAAGGTCTGAGACAACTAAATTCATCCTCAGCACTCCACCATAATTAAAGGTTATTTTTATGACTCATGATTTATTCAAGGACTGAAAATGAAGAGAACAAGAGATGAGGAGGGCCCTGGGCCTGAGATTGCCTTAGGTCCCAGAAAGACAAAATCTGCCCCTGGTGCCCACAAACTTCTTTAATAACAAAAAACAGACTGCTACAAAATCTGCTTACCAGGATTCTTGGCAGTATCGGGAGAAGCTTTCAGGACTTTCTGCCAGAAAGCCTTTCTGCCAGAAAGGCTAAGGCTTTTTGGAAGAAAGGCTTTAGGAATTCAGGTGATGTACAATCAAGAGCAACAAAGTCTGTGTTTGGGGACTGGTTGTGGTGGCTGAATGGGTTAGACAAAGGACTTTAACCAGGGAGAGCATGGTTTGTGTGTCATTGTAAGGTTAAGGCACCAAAACCCCTTGGTTAGGTTTAGGAAAAGATCAGGCTTTGGATTAAAAGTGACCCTTTCACAATGTCAACCACTTGTTAGAAAGTCTCTCTGGCAGAAAGCCCTCCGACATACAGTCTTGTTTCCAGGTTTACACTTCAATTTTTGTACACATTAAACAAATTAGGTGAACCATGTTAATAAGTGACCTTTAAAGGTGCTGGTAGACAGATTTTGTTACCTTCGGACAAAGGCAGGTTAGCTGCTTCCCCCTGTTTTCAGTTTTTGTGCAAACTAAGCTAACTGGCTACTGGCTGTAACTTCATATTGACACATACAGACTTGAGAGTGATATCAATTCTCTCATCTAACTCTTGGCAAGAAAGTGAACAAGTGTATTTCCCAAAGCATTGAACTACATATTTCTGAGCCAAACCAGGCATTGCTACAGGCACTATGGCTGGCAAATAGCTGCTTGGCACTGCTGTCTATTTAAAACCACAGAATATCTTCCAGTACTATCAGTATGAAAGTGTGATCCTCTGGGATCTCATTTCCAAGGAGGATTTTTAAAAATAAAGTAAATGTTCTTCCTTCCAGTCACGATACAGACAAAATGCTGGAGAGCTTACCTTGTGGGATATATAAACCAGGTCGTTGTCTCCCACCTCCAAATGTTTCAGACTCTTCAGGTCCTGAAAGGTGTAGTCCAATAAAATCACCATCTTGTTCTCACTCAGGTCCAGGCTGGTCAGATTGCCCAGCTTGGCGAAGGCCCCCATGGGCACTAGCTTCAGC
Source organism: Lutjanus campechanus (assembly GCA_027495735.1). Classification (NCBI taxonomy): domain Eukaryota; kingdom Metazoa; phylum Chordata; class Actinopteri; order Lutjaniformes; family Lutjanidae; genus Lutjanus; species Lutjanus campechanus. The sequence goes on along the minus strand of JAJHUR010080694.1, from coordinate 6,000 downwards.
TGGTTCCCCCTTAACTTCAGCACTTTAAGATTCTGCAGGGTGGCGAAGGCATTGGGCTCTAGTGTGGCGATGAGGTTCTCGCTGAGGTCCACTTCCTCGAGCCGCGGGTACGGCGCCAGGTCGCCCGCTTGCACCCAGCGGAGCCGGTTCTTGCTGAGGTCCAGGAGACGCGTCTCTGTGGGGATGCCCTCCGGGATGTTAGTGAGCCGCCGCCGCTGGCACGACACCGACCTCAGCTGAGCCGAGCACTCGCACCGCGGCGGACAGGCCTGGCTACTTCCTGGTAGCGTCAGGGCTATCATGGCAACCAGAGAGGCACTCAGGACCCATCGCCACACCCTCGGCCATGGCACTAAGGCACGCCCACCAGGGCCAGGAGAGCCAATCATGGCCCTGGTCCTCTGACTCCTCGCCTGTCGCAGGCAGGGTCAGTGCACCATACACCTGCAAGACGACACAGAGGGAAGATGGGGGAGAAACAGAGATAATATGAGAAGAATGTATGAAGACGTGATATTCGAGATTCTACCATCTATCATCTCCAGAGCTCATAAAAATTACATCCACACGGCTGTAAATTATCTATGCTTCCTGCAGTTTAAGTAATATCGAACGGAAAACGGAGACATATCATGACACTGCATTAAAATACAGAGATTAGACCCCATTACAGGAACATGGATCCATGTAAGATATTTAAGATAATTTGTCTTTTCACTAATTCATCTACGTCTTCAGTTGGGGAACTGGGACAGCGGGAGCTTCTCGCTTCAGCTGGATTCATGCATGTTGCATCTCCTCGGCTCTCACAGCACCGAGACCGTCTGCTCCATTTTGACAAACACAATGAATTTATTATCACCACCACGCATTAAACCCAGACTGAGCTCCTCCTCAGCGATCACGCCACGATGCCTGGAAGCCTCGCACGCATGCCGCGCCTATGAGATGTGAGGCGTTTGAATCACCGTGCCGCTCGAGTCATATTGTGTGTTTGATCAGGTATGTGCTGATGCATGTATGCGTAGGACGTGGCATTTTGCTGGGTATGAATTAAAAATCGTTTTGGTGCTCCTTTGCACGAAGATGAGATGAATCACTCGTGCTTTAACATTCCTTCAGGCGAACTGTCATCTCTCCCACACACTGTTTTCAACTCAGAGACAGTCAAAGAGCACCTGGCATTCGATCTGGAACACAACTCAGAGTCCATCTCGTTAACAGGAAGTGGGAAGAGCACTTTTATACCAGTTTGACAGCAAGTTTTGACTTATTTTTAGTCATAGTCTTTTGGCTAAAATGCCATCTGGTTTTAATCATCTGAATTGTTTAATTTTAGTCTAGCTTTAGTCGACTAAATCAGCTGTATATTTAGTCGACTAAAATCTAACTGATTTAGTTAAAGTCTAATGTGTTATTTAAATGTTTCTCTATTTTCTCTGTTTCTCTAATTTCCAATCTCATTATACTGTACGCTCCTGAGGGAAACATCTATTAACCTGTTATTAACATTAACAGTAAGTATACTACATTTCTGCTCCTTTCCAATATTAAACAGGCTATACACAGTGTGGGACAAATTACAAATAATGAATTACAAAGAACTTTAGTAATTAGTTACAGTTAGAACTTGCTTCCCTAAAAAATATTGGCCCAATCTCAACGTCCCCTGTGAGTCTTACATCCTGAATCCTAACAGACTTTAGCCTTGGTAGCACTTTATCAAAGGTTCACAGACATATCGAAGTGACACAAACACATCATGGAGAACATAAAATGAAAATATTACAAAACTATTACATAAAAATAGGGGTACACACATACACAAACAGAAATATATTCAGTCAAGGGCTTCAGAGAAAAGTGCTCCATAATGTTTCCAAAACTTAGTACTTTTGTTGTTGTTTAATAAACCAAGTGGTTTAAGTAAAGAATTCAGTTGAAGCAGAAAAGTTCAGATCTGGGGTTGTGATTTAATACATTTCTGTTTGTGAATAAGAAACTTTGCATAAAGAATAATGCAATTAATCAGATATTCAAGAGCGCTGTCATCTACAGATTCTTTTTAAACGCTTCTGGAGCTCCCCTGGTGACCCTGTGTTTGTTGTCTACTAGCGGAAAAAGGGCTCAAAAAGTCCACAAGAGAGCCCGCGTGGACTTGACAATTTGACAACTGTAGAGCCTTAAACCCCTGCAGACTAACCTGCGACGCGTCTCTAAGTCTGTCAGTCGCTGAGGATGGACATTGCATCTGAGGAAGTGAACTGCATATAAAAGTAATTGCTAACTAGGGATAGTAACTTTTGCATTACTTTTAAAACTCTGTTTTGATTCCTTTATTAATGCCCACATAGCTGTATGTTTTAGTGACAACTGTCTGTTTTTTTTTTGGGCATTGTACCCATTATCACTGATCGGAGTCATAATACTCCCAACCACCAGAGGGCAGCAACTACTACTGTTACTACGTGTTACTATGTGTGTTACTACGTCACCAGTAGGATTTGGTAGAAGACATAGATGTGCTGAATAAACATGTTAACTAAGTGTTGCTGCAGTAGTTAATAAATAATTATATGATGAAGAAAAGCACCACAGCTGTGTCCATCTAATCCCTCCACTGTACCACACAAAGAATTGAATCTCTCCCCGACTTGTGCCTTCCTAACATTTTTGTCTTATTTTTATTTGCTGACGAAATCGGAAATTTCGTTATGGTTTTTGTGATCATAATTTGCTTTTTATTTTGTTATCATCTTGTTTCCGTCTGTGCAAAAACGTTGTTGACAGGAACTATAACGAAAATTATTAGTCAACAAAATTAACAGTTTTATTTTTCAGGAAAATGCTGACAAACTCAAGAGTGTGAAAAGTATTTTTTGCTCTCATGCTGGAAAAGTTGACCAGAAACCTCCAGATATTAACTCTTGACGATTTGCCTGGTAGTTTGTTTTTTAGATGGAGTGGAAATGAGAGAGAATAAATCATCATCAGCAGGGAGCGTTACGTTAAAACGCGCTGTGATGCCGGCAGGGGAGGGAGGCAAAACATATTAATAATATATGTGCTGGTTTGTGCTTAATGGGCAGTGTTCAGAGGGCAAGTCGCACAGTTAAAAGAGCCAAAACTCGCCAGTTTCCCCTTCTGCTGCGGGCTTTGCCTCAAGTGTCTTTCTAGCAAGTTGGATTGAGAAAACAGCCTCTTGAATGCCTAATCATATCTGACTGTTTCAATGCGTCTGCATCAATGGGATCAACCAGGATGAAATGGGATTTAAGCTAAATTTAAATGATGGCAGACATCAATTCTTTGCGCACATGCACAACACTCACATATTTTCCACACACGATCACACACACTCACACACACACAAACTGCAGTATAAACCCCCCAGAGATTGTGTCTCATCTACTAAGCCTCAGGGTGGATAAGTCCCACAATTTTTTGACAGGCCTGGAAAACACTCTGTTTACGGATCCCGTATCTGAAGGATCTGGTTGAAATCTGGCACAATTTTCCCTTTCGCTGCGAGACAAAAACGCAGGCACAGAGAGGCTGCTGTGCAGATTGCTGCACAAACTGACCCAGTTCTCAGCAGCAACTCAGCCTCGCACTGTCAACCAGCAACAACTCACCATGACCACAACAACAGAGCGGCAAACCTTAGCGTCTCCGTGGAATAGAGCCCAGGAGAGTTAACGGAGAGGTCTGCAAAACAAACATCAGTATACAGATGTTCTCAAATAACGAGCTATTTATAAGACAAAGTCAAACAAAATTAGCAGCTGCGTCCCTGCACCGGGGAGATAATCTTTGTGGCACTGACATGATGGTATTTACTCCTCTTGCACCTTTTTCTCAACTAAATATTTATAATTTTTAGCAATGCTAGCAGAGTGGCTCCACTGATGACAATGTCATTTTTATTCAGACTGGAATATCTTGACAACTATCAACTGGATTGCTGTTAGATACTGGATGATATTGAATTTTTTGCTGATGATATACTAATATTTTCCAACTCATTTTGGTTGATTGCTGATACCGATATATGCACATATTTTTTCCACCATATTGCAGGGAACATCCAGTCACTCCTTTAGAGGAATTAAAATATTATCGTTCCTACTCTTACCCAGATGGCTCACTCACAGATGCAGACATAAAACACAATGCTGTTCAAAATGTACGCATTCACTGAGCAACATGAGAAAAATACTGCTGACAGGTTCCTCACGCCGGTCGCCCTTTCTCTTTGTTCTTCACAGATTTGTCGTGATGATCTGCATGACGGATCTTAAGACGGGTAATTAAATTTGCAGTCTTGAAGATATACAGACACTGAGAAATCGTTGCAAATAGCAACTTTTCAGGCACTTCAAAAACCTCAACACGGCAGACGTACCTGCATCACGTGTGCATAATTAAAGCTTCATCTTATCTGCCTGTCATATCGACAGATTTTTGGTTTTTATTCAGATATTTAGAGCAGAATATCTTGGCAACTATTAGATAGATCACCATGGTTAGGGTTAGGGTTAGGGAATCTTTTTTTTTATTTTTTTTTATCAGTTGCTGCCTCAATTAGTGCTGATGATTGCTAATAATTGTGAGATGTGGGAGGGTGTGAACTTTTTTCAGCTTCTGAAGGGGGGCATACCTGAAAAAAGTTTGGGGACCACTGCGTGAACTGATGGGACCAAACTGTGCACACAGTGGATGGACCATGTTTCTACAATTGCCATAGGGTTGGACGACTGAATGAATATATCAATGATTGGCTGATTTAATCCCCAGCTGGGTTTTTTTGGGTGATTTTTTGTCATTTTATTTAGCTAATTTAATGGTCTGCAGTGTGACAGGTGCTACTCCACACTGCTCAGATCTGATCAAGTTTAATCATTGGTGTCTTCATTTTTTTTTGACTGGCAGTGGCAGCTGTTATGTGATAAAACCAACAACACAGAAAGATGATATTTTAGTTACTATTCTGTGTTTGGCTCCAGCAGTGTGTCCTTTGTTTTGCCTCCAGCTAACACCCTGAAGTAATTATGACATTGTCCCAAAAAGGGTTTATATCATCCCTTATATCTTCCCCATGTTTCTGTGCCTTACTTTGTCACCCGTCATGTGAAATCATCAAATCTCCAAACAGTCAGAGATAGTAAAAGTGTGCCTCCTGCGTATACCTCAGTTATAAAATCCCAGCACACTGTGAAGCTTCTATCCTGCCTGGCTGCTGCAGCGCTGTCAGGTGAAGAGTCAATCACAGTGGACAGGAGCTACAGAGGAGGTCATACCACCATCTGGTTCAAAAGTGGTTTAGCTGACTTCCACTGACAGTCATCACTGGAGCAGAGAGCGTCAGAGCAGCCTCTGCGTGGCGTCATGCTGCCCTACGTTTCTATCACGCTTCCATCACAGGTAGTTTTGTCATTTGAGACTTGGTTTGTGAAGTTTACTGCTGTTGCTGATGTCTTCTTGCTGATGACTTTAATCACTGTGTTTTCAGGGGCAGCCAATCAGTACTTTGGTTAGTGACTTTGATTAATTACGAGCAGCCTCAGCGATCATTTTTGTTTATTGTTAATCTGCAAATCTTAGCTAAACTAAGATGTTTAATATACCGTATATCTCCTCAACATCAACATGCTAGCATTATCATTGTGAGCATATTAGCATGGTGACATTAGCATTTAGCTTAATACACTGTTGCACAAGCTGCTAGCACAGACTTGTTATGTTGTGAGTGTATAGTGTCTGTGTGTGTGTGTGTGTGTGTGTGTGTGTGTGTGTGTGTGTGTGTCGGTGCACATCTGCCCGGCTCTTAGGCCATCTGATGGATGTAACCTGTCTGCACACCCCCCCTGAGAGTCATCCTACGGGTCAGTGGCAGAGTTGCAGCATGAATCAATGAGCTGACATCGTGAAGGCAGACAGGGTCCTCACTGCTGGACTCAAGGACAGGCTGGGATCCTTAAAACACACACACACACACAC
>JAJHUR010080693.1:0-11706 GCA_027495735.1 Lutjanus campechanus | reverse complement strand
GTTTTGTCTTTAAATCAATCAATCAATCAATCAATCAATTACACACAGCAAAGGAAGGAACAGCTGGACAAACTAATAAACCTAACAACGGACACTTCAGAGCTGCAACGATTAATCTATTATTAATCTACTGTTAAATTAATCTGCATGGATTAGATGATTGATTAATCATTTTGAGTCAATTTTTAATTTAAAGTCAAAATTCTCTGATTTCAGCCTCTTAAATCAGAATATTTTCTGGTTTCTTTAAGTTGTGGACAAAACAAAACATTTGAGGACATCATCTTGGAATTTGGGAAACACTGACCAACATTTTTCACCATTTTCTGACATTTTATGGACCAAACAACCAGTCGATTAATGGAGAAAATGGTAGAGAGATTAACCAATTATGGAAAAAATCATTACAGCAAAGACTTGGGAAAAATAGGTCCAAATATGTGGACCACATGGACATGATAAATACATTTTCTTATTCCTCTCTGACAATAAATCTTTGAGTTGTGGACAAAACAAGACATTTGTGGACGTCATCTTGGACCTTTCTGACATTTTATGGACCAAGAAACTAATCGAATAATTGAGAAAATAATCAGCTGATTAATCGATGATGAAAACAAAAGCCCTAAAAATGTAATCAAGTTACATTACTTTAATATTGTGATATATGTATTATATTACTGACTATATTTTTTAGCAGGTTATTAGTAACTGTATCCAAATACATTTTCTGTGCATGTACACACAGATCTGGTCTGGGTATGTCCTGCTATCCCAGCAAACAGAGCAGGACTGACTGTAGCTGCTCAGAAAGCTTGAATCTCAGCAGCCAATAACCGTAACAAAGGAGTGACCAGCATCAACGAGCAACATTTGCAAACCCCCGCTGATATATTATGGTCTCTTTGTGCCAGTAAAATACTCCTGATTGCACCTCCAGTGGTGATTTAGATGTTTTACTCCCTCATGTTAAATGAAACAAGCTGAGAGCTCCACGTTTGAGCCACAGTGTACTGCGCACAAGCAACATATTGTCTGTGTGCGACTGAGACTCACCTGTGTTCCTCACAACACAGCAGGTCAGCCGGGTCAGAGTCCAGACATGAAATCTATGGGCTTCCCGGGGCTGTAAATTCACTCTCACACGCATCCAGTTATCTCAAAGGCCAACCATTTAGACCCTCAGGTGTCGTAAATCTTGCTCTCTGGCTCCCCGACAACCCAGACACCAGGATTACAATTCCACATCCATCGCTCTCACTAAAGCCCCTAATTCCCTGTTACACAAAGCAGAAACAACCCTCCCTCGCAAGTGCTCCAAAAAGTCAAGGGATGAAAAAAAAAAAAAAAAGTACTTTGGAAAGTATTTTGTAAAGGAGCCAACAGCCTGCAGTGACTTTGCAGTGCTTTGATGAATAGTAGCTGCTGCAGCTCAGCTTCACGCAACATCCCAGTGAATCCTACTCAAAGCTGCTCCTGATGTTCCTATTAACACTGTGTTAATTAGCAGCAACTCAGCCCCACACCTGAACATATGTCTGCACGCAAAACAGCACAACTTCTCTGTGACAGAGGGAACACGGGAGCGAAGACAATGATGGCAGCTTCAAAACTTCTTCTTCATTATAACTGAACTGTTCAGCTTTACTCAGATATTGATTTGATAGGTGATTTTAACCGCGTTCATTTATTTACTTATCTGTGTGAACATTTATTTAGTTATCTCTTCATTCTATATTTATTTAAATGTTGACATCCAAGGATATTATCATTATACAACACAGGATTGTACAATAAAGTAGAATTGTTTCTCCATCAAAATACAACACAGATGATTAATTAAATTAAGAATTAATTGAAATATGAGTGGAAACCTAAAACAAAACAAATACACATGCACATATACAGCTAGGTAATAATTCTATGTGCATTTTATGAATTTGGTTGAATTTAAACAGCGCCAACAAGATGGTGATGATTAAAGGGTCAGCATCTTCAGATTAGAAGTTAAACATCTGGGAAACATTGTCCATCAGCTGTGACTGTGTTTGAGAACAAAGCATCATCAGTGTCCTCCTCTGCTCGTCTCGCTGCGTCCTGATCCAGATTGTTGCAGAGCAAGTCTCTCTGCAAGGTCACAACAGTCTCTTTCCCATTTCTTCCGTTTTATTTTCCTGACTGTACGTTTGCCAGGAGCAGCCTTAAGTCCCAGCTGTAGCATGGCTCTTATCCACTCTCCTCTTCTCCTCCTGGGGTGGTCACCCACGGCAGTGCATCCAAGACAAAATAAGAAATATCAAAATAAGTACACTGCAACACCTTTTTTTTGTAATTTTTAGAAGGGAATACAGAACAATTCGCCCCTCTGGTGTGAAGTTATGTAAATATTAGTGGATGCCAAAGATTTTTGGCATCCACTAATATTCACCAGTTTTCTTCTATACATTATTTTAATCTATACATTATTTTTTATTCGAAAAAAAAGGGGAATTCTTCTTTCCAGGAGTCTGGTTTGGTGTGGATGTATTGTTGTCCAGTTGGAGAGCAGATTACTCTAGAGCTCTGGAGATGTAGGGCTTATAAACGCTGTACAGAGTCAGAAACAGGTTGTGTCGGGAGAAATGCAGGAGAATTGTGATCCTGGGAAAGAGGCAGAAGGCAATGAAAAACGGGAGTCTCCTGGGGAAGTCGGGAGGGTTAATAAGTATGCCAAAACCTATTCTCTTAACCAGCTTCATACTATAAGTGATGGGATCCGTGAGCACAGAATTTTCTTCCAAAGTTTGAACAGTTTTAGTTACTGAGAGGTTACATGAGAGAGTTTCCTCTTTTTTTATTTTCTTTTATTTTTCTCTCTAGTGGTTTGAAGTTGTTGGTGTTCATTTGGGAAATGCTGATGTCATATACTGTATTTCTGAGCACCAATCAGGATTTAACAATATCGGAACCAAAATATGTTGACAGTTGTTGGGTTGTTTGTCAAATCTGATCAAACCACATCCACACAGTTCTCATGAAGCACATTTATTCAGGAATACCTCATGTTATGGAGAATTACTTCAGATATGAAACTATATCTGCATGGCTGGGTAGAAATTTGTGTGAGTTTTGGTGAACTGTCACTTAGAGATGCCATGTTTAGACCAACATTTGAAAAAAAAAAACAACTAACATTGACGTCCTTTAGTGATGTCAGTGTCAGTTGGGGCAGAAGTTTGCAAATGTAAAGAAACGTGGGGCTGTCGAGTCAGACAGAAAGGAGCTCACTGTCTAACCTTAAATAGATAGTTTGATTCTTTTGAACTGAGGTTGAGTTCTAATACTCAAGATCAGTCTTGGTCTTGGCTTGGACTGAGACAAAGAGGACTTTGGGGGTATCATTAAGTTACTTGTGCATTGATATTTGGCTTGTGTAACGGCAGTTTTCTGTCAGAAAAGTCTAAATATAGCGTCAACTGATACTGATATTTTAAGGTGTTTAAAATAAGTTTTGCTGCTGACCCTGTCCACAGCAGGACATTGCTTAACCTTCTACACCGGTAGTTCTGCTGTGTCTCCAAACTGAGGGTGTGTCGACCGACATCTGCTGCAGGTAAGACACTGACTGTGGATACCTAAGTACCTTGTCCAGCCACACTTTAAATAACACAAACTATCCCTTTACAATATGTGGTTTTAGGTATTTGGACAGGTGACAAATGCTTTTTGTGAGGTCATTTTTCAAACGCATTTTTATATCCCTGAGTGGAGCTTTAGAGTTCCTTTTATTAATGGCGGTACAAACTATTATACATATGCTTACAGTACTTCACCAGCTCTCCTCTGGCTTGATTTAATAGATTATTGCTCAAAAAGATAAAACAGACGGTCTCTTTTGTTTCCAGTGGTACTTAGGCCTAGAAATGTTTTTTTTTTTTGTTTAAATATCCTTCCTTTATCTCTTGTGTTGCTCAAAGCAGATGGTAACTTTTAAACTGAGACGGCCAAATTTGCACATATTCACTGCCAGTAGTGTTTTTTTCCCCTGTTCTAGACATCACTTTTAAGCCTTACTATGCCTACATGAAGAGCACACCACATGTGCTCACAATTAATTTTCAATCACCGCACTAAACCGATATCAAAGCAAAGATAAAAATAATCCTCTGAACCTGACTTTCAGACTCCTGCACATAAACTGCAAACTTCATCACTGTACCTGTTACACTCAACATCATGCACACACATAATTACACACACACACACACACACGCACGTTTGAGCCTAGTCACACACTCATTAACAGCCACAGAAACAGATTTTTTATTCAGAAAGTAGCAGAGGAGGTTGCTAGGAAACCATTGTTGAATGGCGTGCAGCGTTAGCGTATTAGCGCTGCCTGCCTTGCCTCTAGGTATGGCTGGGATTTGAGATTTCGCCAGCGAGGTGCAAGCGGCTGAGAAGATAAGGCCGGAGAAAGCAGCGCTCAGTGCTGGGGAATAGCAGGGATCAAGCTGAAGGGAGAAAACAGTCTGTGAGCTTGATCCTATTCTGCCTGTCCAGATGTGTTTTTTTTTTTATTCTCCTTCACTTCCTTCAGCTTCATGTGAATGTCTGCGTTCGCTGTAGCCCCGGCACAGATAGCCTTCCTTCACTAAAGCCGAAGAAATAATTAGACAAACCTCAGGGGATTTGGGGAAGTGTAAAGAAGAAATGGTTGGTTTTGGAGTGAGGTCGAAGAGGTGGATAATGTTTGCCAAGATGCACGCACACAAACGTACGCAAACTACAAAAGCACGGAGACTACAGAAAGGGTAAATGTAAAACTTTTAAAGGTTTTAGGCTGGCAGGACAAATTGTGAGGCAGATAGAAGGATTGTAATGCCTTTTTAGGCTTATTATTTTACCACATAAAGTCACTGGCAATACCCAGATAATGAAAATAATTGCACTATGCTTTTCATTCACCAGAGAATAATGGGGAAAATATCAACAAGCAAAATGCTTTTTTTCAGCCTTTTTGCTTGTTGAGTGCAGATCTCTACCCAACAACCCAAATAGAATATTGTTGGATAATGTAACCCCTTTTGTAATCAAACGCTTTTATTAGTAATTGTAATTTAATTACATATAATTTATCGATTACTGTAACAGATTGGATTTATATTTATATTGTAGTACATGGGGCTAGATCAAAAAATAATGAGACCAAAATAGAATAAAATTATTTAGCAGGTCTTTATTTTTACCTGACTGCCTTTGAAAGATAAAGTAGCATTAATACTATAATTTTGATGGTTTTACAAAATCAATGAGAACAAAACAGGAAAAACATTTCTTTACTTTTCCTGTACTTTTCTGCCGTAACTATCATGAATACAGTAAGACTGGTAAACAGTCGTGTAGGTAGTATGACATTATTTAAATATTTAAGCTTGACAGACTCTAGCTCAGTGCCTCCTGCAAACAACTCTAATGAACTTCAGTTTTACAGTGTATACTAAACTGAACTAGACTCCACTAGACTTGACAGTAAGTTTGCCTAGGAAATAATTTTGTTGGCATTGTATTCATTTTTAGTCGCTAATGGTGTTCCCCAGGGCTCTGTTTTGGGGCCCCTTCTATTTATTATTACCCTCTACCTCTTGACCATATTTTTAGGAAATGCAGCATCTAATTTCACTGCTACGCAGACAACACCCAACTGTATCTCTCTACCAAGCCTACTTCTACTCTGCTGTGGCTAAACAGTTAAATATATTCTAATGTGTGAAGGTGGCTTATTACTTTGTGAGGCAACTGGATTTGTGGGACCATGTGAGAATCCATCTTGCCAGGCTTCAAGTTATCCATTTGTGTCAGCACCAAAAGTGGTGCAACCAATCAACATCCTAGAAGGGGCTACTGGCAGCTACAGGTGTGGTTTTAGGTGTGACAACAGCAAGACAATCAGAAGTGGAGAGTGTTTCTTTATTGAAGGAAGAGGAAAGAATGGCACTGAGGGCTTTTCTCCTTGGAAAAGATATTTTCACTTTTCTCTCAACTGGCTTCAGCATGAATTTGATCTGATTGGTTGATGTTAGCCTGTGTTGGACGTGATAGCCAGATGGTTCATTCAATCACACTGTTTTTTTGAAAGTGCTTGCCCTTTTCCAGACAGTTTCTTAGGATGACTTCCCTGATGGTTCTCTAGCTTAGGCTGCATTCCTAAAATGTCAGCATAATGAGAATAAAGAGTAAACTTTCCTTGCACAATTTCACAAATATAATTATTTTAAATTCCGCAGGGAACATGACATGAAGAAAAAGGACAGGAGAACTCGGCAGGGTCATCAATTCAACAGACAAGTTCTCTGAGTTGAATTCATTACACTGGGATTATGCATGTACTCCCCTTATTATTAAAACCAAAAAAGAAACAGACACTGTTTAATGCTCTTTGTTTTTTACCATTTCGCTTATTTCTCCTGAGAATAACAATCCAATTTCATCCAGTATTTTTTGAAAGGCTGTAAGCCATCTTTTCATCGAAGGATAACACGAAGAAAAAGTCACGTAAAGATCTTCAGGGGGTACATAACATTCCTTTTTCCTCACCTTAAGGTATATTTAGGCAAAACCCCAAATGAAACACTAATACACAAACCCTGTATGACATTAAAATGTCAGAAAGTCTTAGCTACACTGTATAATGCATTGTGGCTTTGTAGTGCAAGTAGCCTTTCATAATGGGATATATTGACTCCAGCAATAATGAGGTTATTAAATTAACATCCAATTTCCCCCTAATTACATGAAGACAGATCATGTGAGTGAGGGAGTCATGGGTTATACAGCAGGCTGCTGCACTCTACAGACATTAAAAGTCACAGTCATTACTGAGCACACAGACACAGCCTGGATACACGGGGAGTCAACACATGACACACTAATGATATTAACATTGCTGGATTCAGGAGAAAAATATAATTTATACATTTTCACATGGAGCCGCCAAGGCACATTTGCAGATTTGGATGTAAAAACACACGACTACGCGGTCGCATCAAGATGCAGACTCTGTAACACACTCACACACACATGCAGAGAGAGTTTGGCACAACACAATATCCCATTTCATGGCTTGGCTGGGAAAAGCCTCAAAAACAGGCAATGTGTGAAAACTCAGCCTTTTCCACCTCGAAAGCGTATCTGCTTGTGCATGTACTCTGAAATGTTTAACACCCCATGCAACAATGTAAATTGGACACCCTTTGGAGGTGGCAGAGGCAGGGAGGGAATGTAGAGCGATGGATTTGTGTGTGTGTGTGAGGCAGAGAAGATGGGGGTCAGGGATAGAGAACAGCAGGGTATTTACATACCAAAGGCAGTGACTGTAGTTGCAGTAAACAGTTTCTTTCTATTTCCCTCAAGCCCCACCGAGAAAACCCTGCGATTGTCAGCTTCTGTTTTTTTATTTTTTTCACTGACACTCCTCCTAATTGAGAGCCCTTTTTGGTGGGTTGAGGCCGCACAACCGGGAAGCGGCAACAGAGTGTGAGCTCTCCTCCAAGGGGCCTCCAGCACCCTGAGGAGCCCCTCTGACAAGCCTGTAAGCCTCTCCTCAGACCCTGGCTGTCTGGATCCACCAATTACCACTTCCACCGCCTGCCCCGTCTCCCGTTTTTTCATTTCCCTTCATTTATCCTCTTCATTCTACCCTCTCTTCTTTTGCTTCACCTCTATTTCTGCATATGCCACCCGCTTCCTTTTCCTCCTGTTCCTCTTTCATTTTGTATCTCCCTCTGGCTCCTCCCAATTTTCTCCCTCATTTTCTCTCATTTCCTCTGTTGTTTTCACTACACAGCCATCCGCCTGTTGTTGTGTGGGTGCTGGAGTCTCATCTGCACCCCATTAGGCTTGGAGACAGGGCTTTTTGTGGCGACGCTAGGTGGGAACCGGTATGGCAGTGACCTCCGTCAGCAGGTATTAAGGGGACAGAGGGATGTAAACACCTCCTGAAAGGCCTCCACTTAGCTCACCTCAGCACCAGTGATTCAGCACTTAAGACTCCGGCTGCTACATTGGGCTGCTGATACAGTATCAGACCTGATCAGGAATCAGATATTGGTCAGAGAGGATGGAGATTCATCTTGGAGCTTCTCCATCATCCAGAGGAATCAATCTGGGTGGCTGTGGGAGGATTTTACTCAGCATCTTCAGGAAAGGCATACTGTAAAACCTGCCTCACTCTGCCTTAAAGGTATAGTTTGGACTTTTTGAAGTGGGGTTCTTATTTATTGTCAGTGTATTGCCCACAGTAGATGTTGGTCGGCACGCCCCCAGTTTGGAGAAGCAGCAGGACTGTGATATTGTGTTGACTTTGAGATCCCTGTGGACAAAAGTGGTTGAGTTTTCACCATAATAACCACAAAATATAAAGTCAAAAATTAAATAATCTAAAGAAAAATCTCCAAGTACAACTTTGTCTGGGAAAATGTAAACAGGCTCATTTAATCTGATCTCATGGAGACCCAGACCCGGTGGCAGGCATTACGAATAACTATACAGAAATAGCTCGTCTTGCAGATGGTCTTGTTAACTTATGTGGGTCTCACAGAGGAATCAGTAATAAAGTGAGACAGTCCGTAATATAAAAAGGTAAAAAAAAAACTCCTTGCGATACCTTTAACTACATTTTGTACATTAAGTGACATTAGACATGTGGTTAACGTCATAAATTGACCACAGTTTGGTTGGGTTTCGGCATCCAAACTCATACATTATAAGTACGTCATGTTTGTCATGTTATGGAAGTCAGGTACAGAATATTTCACACATGACTCGAACCCCAGACTCCAGTGTGTTGATGTAGGTTCAGGTTGAGCAAACAATATGAGACTAATGTAACAGGGGTTTCTAACAGAAAAGGCAAGTCACAAGATGAGTCCCAAGTGAAGACAGACAAGTCCTGAGTGAAATCCCACATCCTAAACTTTGAGTTTGTAAAATTACATTTCCGTCTGTAACTTTCGACCCCCACATTTTGCACGCTGCACTTCTTTTTTGTTGAGCATAGCACTGTTTTTGTATGCAACCGAATAATTATTTAGGATAATTTTTTCCAACTAGAGCTCAGTCATGTAACACTAGTTCTTCATAGTTCTCTCCTGCAGTTTGAGTGGATGCTGTCTGATTGGTTCAAACAAAGTAAATCTGGGAAATTAAGTGTTGACTTGCTGATAATGAATCGCGTTGGCGTTAGTTGATTGAGGAAAAGAAGGGAAATGAATTGATTTGTGGATCCATGCTGTTAAAATAACATTTTTTAATCTCTTGACTTGGAGGCAGGTCTGACAATTAATGATTATTGTCATAGATTGATTTGTCTGGCAATTATTATTTCAATTAAATGATTATTGTTAATCTATGAAATATCATAAAACAATGAATAAATACCCAAGGTGGCTTTTCAAAATGCCTTGATTTGTTCAACCAACAGTCCAAAACCCAAACATATTCAGACAATTAACAAAGAAAAGCTGCAAACCTTCTCATTTATACATATTTTCTGACGGCAAGGTAAAGTGATGAAAATATTCTAAATAGCGTGCACATTTTGCTGCTGACCCTGTCCACAACATTTTTTAACTTCCTAAACCAGTACTCCTGCTTCCTCCACCTACTGAAGCTATTACACTGACTGTGGATAAGTACCTCATGCAACCCCACTTTAAATAATCTAAACTATCCCTTTAAAGGGCTGCGTCTACTTTGTGGGAGTTCTGAAAACTCAGCCAGATAACCTGAGGCTAATGTATAAAGGCCTTACTTATATTCCAATTTGTTTGCAGTGTTGTTTTATAATTTCTCTTTTAAATGAGATTGATCTCAGCGCACACCAATATGCTGTGTTTGCTGATTATTTTTTGGACTTGACAACTTAACAAATCAATGAAAACCTCATAAACTGTTTATTAAATGGTAAAAGGAGACTTTATGATGCTTGGAGAGTTTTTCATTCACTTGCAAGGTTGTCAAGTTAACATAGACACTTTGTGGTGATTATTTGTTCCTGTAAAGTCAGTGTCACAGGAAGAAATATGGCACCTCGGTTTTTTTTTTTCTTTTTTTCTTTTTGCCTTGGCCTCCATGTGCTGAGCAGTGGTGTACTGAGAGGAAGATAAAATCAGAGAGGAGGAAAGAGAAAAGAGAGGAAAGCAAGGGATAGACGGCCAACACTTCCTCACACCTAAACAGCAGAATAGATTGATTGCAGATGACTCCCAAAGTAACTTATATGACTGGTGGAGAGTACCAGCAGTAGCAGGGGTACCAGACTTTAACCCCACCTCCTCCATATGCAGACTTTCTCGCTCTTTATATTTATCCCGGCAGTGACTTTTCTAACTTCAGCATAACCCAAAAATGTGCAAAGTGCTGGAACTTGGGTTGAGCTCCAGCCAACCTGTGCCAGCACCTACCTGTCACTCAAAGCGGGCACGCTTCTAATTATTCATGACTTTAAGCCTTAATATAATTTACACAGGTGAGTGAAATAAAAATTCAGCCCCTGTACAGTTGGAAATAACTGTGAACAGGGGAAATAACCCATAGAGACCCAAACTGTTTTTGTACCAGGCTGTAAACACATTTCTGTTGTAAAGCTGCTCATTTTAATATGGCACTCTATGGGGATTGACTCACTATTGGAGCCAGCCTCAAGTGGCCATTTGAGGAACTGCAGTTTTTGACACTTAGGTGTTGGCTTCAGTTTTCAGCCCCAGATGTTGCCAGCTGGTTGAAATGAGGTGCTTGATGTCTGAACAGTATAAACTCCACGTCAGTTGCAGCCAAGCTAAGGAGAGATTACACAATTTGTACACACACACACAGAGTAAACAATACATTCAGAGGCAACACAGTGGTTGTTTACATTCTCATCTGGAGAGAGAGTTACATCCATCTATCAGTGTACACTCAAACTGTGCTGTCCTTGTTATAATAACCAGTCAACTAAACTGGTTCTGTCCTTTTCACTACAGTATAACCAGTCCACTCAACTTCTGTCCCACTATAACCAGTCCACTCAACTTCTGTCCCACTATAACCTGTCCACTCAACATCTCTGTCCCACTATAACCAGCCTACTCAACTTTTCCGTTCCACTATAACCTGTCCACTCAACCTCTACTCTAGTCACTGCTGTAGGATACACCATGAGCATTTTAGCAGTTTGAATTTAGCCAGACCCAACTTCCACCTATATAGATATGCAACACCATGGGTGTGTTTGATTAGGATCATCAAATCTGTGACTACAGTATAAGATAAAAGCCCATGGACTGTCCAGAAAGGGTAGGATTCATCCACTGGTGAGCATGGATGGGCTCAGTAAATTCATAGACATTTGTCAATTGAATTGTCATCTGTTTTTGGTAAATTTTGGTATAGTGTTATGGATGTGGGGTCATCAAAACCATTAAGATTCATCTGATGAGGATCATGAATGTCAAAAGCAAATGGATAAAACATGGATGCAAAGACTTGCGACTTGCAAAACAATGATTTGGTCCCACCTCTGCTTTATAGTAGGGAGGGATTTGGGGTGCAGTCCATTACATGATTCAAAGTGTAAGCCAATGAAAGATTGTCACTTCAGGAAGTCACTGACACTGTCTATGGATCACTATAGTGATTAAAAATCATCCAGATTTTGTAAGGATCCAGCAAGTGGTCATGGATAGC
>JAJHUR010080689.1:0-42899 GCA_027495735.1 Lutjanus campechanus | reverse complement strand
TATATCAGTCTATACCGGTATCTGCCTTTTTTGTAACATTTTACTGTTAGAAGTTTACTGTCTGAGTGTCCTGACTTCATTTTGGACTACGGTTGTAAATTTTGTGCATTTTCCTTGACAAATAGTTGAAAATGTAAATGATCGATTAATCAATTAATCATCCATAATTAATAAGTTACTTTTCTTGTTTTTTTCCTTGTATTAAATTTAAGTTTTCTTATTTAAAAAATGCCTTCGCCTGACAAAACAATGTCAAATGAGGCACAATTACTGCCAAATCTAGACTATTGATTAATTATTGATCAATAAATATATTAATTAATCTGTTAAATTCTTAAGAGTGATTAATCTATTAATGATTAATTATGAACGTCCCTATTTTGGATTATAAAGTTGATTGTTAAACTGTAAAATATCCTGCCTCCATTACATATATAAGTGTTTGACAAACATGTTTCAGGGAGGATTGCAGTATCAGCTAATATACTGATATCGGAATTTTATTCACTCCCAGATTTCCTTATGGGCATCGGCCCCTAAAGATCAAGCATCAAGCTCTACTGAACATCGCAAGAAGACAAAAGAAGACATTTGAGGACGTCACCTTGGGCTCTGGGGAACAGTGATTTTCGAGCAATTTTTTAGCATTTTCTGATCATTTATAGACAAAACAACTAATTGATTAATTGAGAAAAGGATCAACAAATTAATTGACATTTAAAATAATCTTTAGTTGCAGCCCTAATATAAAGATTTTTTTATTTTGTATTAAATAAACATGAACATACAGTATATGTGGCAGATGGAGGTGAAAATTGATTTTCATGATATACATATAGTAAATTTTACCTCGCTCTGTATCAATTCAAATGTGCAGCTTTAAAGACTACACATCAGAGGGTGACTTCACCTCAGAAAACTAGTTTTCTATTTCTGGAAGAGGACTAATTATAAAGCTCTGCCCCTGGGAAAGAAAAGCCCCTCTTGAAGGAGAGGAGGGAGGCAGAGAGTCCATTCAGCACTGGCATCAGTGGAATATAAGTTTGTCTCTCTCTACTTCAGCGAGCAGCCGAGCAGAACCGAACAGATACAGTGCGCTCCACTCATCTGTCCATCCCCGACTCCTTGGGGAGGTATGGGAGGATTGGAGAGGGAGGGGGGTTCAAAAGGAGAATTAAAAGAAGAATCAGCGAGGATACGGAGTGGTATGGTGAGTTTCTCTGATTGGATAATGAACTGAATGATTATTAGAGCCACGGCTAGTAAAGTTACGCACAAATCTCAGCTCGTCATCAGCCAATCAACACGCTCCCTCATCAACCAATCAGACCCCCACCCCGATGTAGGTGTGGGGGCTCGCCCATCTGCCTCCTCTCTTGGTATATTTCTCCCTCTCTTCTTTCTCTTACAACACGTCATCCTGTCTTTGGCACAGCTGCCCTCATCTTCCTCCGTGGGAGACGGAGAATTCTCAAAGCCACAATTACCGCACAGAACTATCAATTTCCCCTTCTATTAACCCTGTGGGAAGAGAGGGGACGACAGAGAGGAAGGAGTGAGCGGAGAAGGGGATGAGAGATTCAAATTTGGGATGAAGAGGGGCCACCTCCTCCTCCTACCCCTATACATCCTCCCCCCAGGGTGCAGTCATGTGTTTGGGCTGGGGGGGGAATTACACCTCCTCAGAATGAACTTGACCCCACCACTGGAGGTCAAACAAGTTACTATACAGCATGGGCCCCCCTATCCTCATTACTAGCAAATAGGCCCGGCCACTGTTCCACTAATGCAGACTGTATGTTAATAACTGGCACTCGAACCACAGCTAAGAGAGACACAGACGGAGAGCAGCAAGGAGGAGGATGGAGGGAAACAGAGGACAGAGAAAAAGGGTGGAGAAGACAGAGGAGGAGGGATAAGGAGGGGGCGTGAGCCAGGAGTTGTGTTTCTTAGATCAGCGACTATAAAGGCCTGCATGTGCGCCGTTACAGCGGACGGCTGTGACGGCATGCCTGCTCTCTGTGCTCTCTCTGCTCCCCTCTCCTCTTCTTTGCTCTCCCACTTCCCTTCCCACCTCCTCCCCCCTCCATCACCCCTCCACCCACTCTCTGAGCAAACCCCTGGGGGAGCCGCTCAAACCAAACCCAGCCTTCAGCAAAGTTTCACAGGCAAACTTTTCACAAAGCCCCCAAGAAGCCAAACGCCTGCCTGACACCACGGAGCATGCCAGGGTTTCATTGCCACTCGCCCTCCCTCCTGTCCTCTTTTTTTGTACTTTAGTCCTTCGTTCCTCCCTAGGTCCCCTCCCTTGTTTATGCCGACTACTTTTCCGAGGCTAATGCACTGCTCCTGGCTGACCTTTAGACAATGGAAACCTGCAGCAGCAGAAGTTGCCGATTAAGGCTACAGGTTGCATACGGCAGCGCTGACCTTCACTGGGCAAATGGGCACTGTGGTGTCTGCTAATCCAACGACCCAAATGAAATGTCCTCAGTCCTTGAAGAAAATATGTGTTTTCTCCATTACTTGCTGATTGTAAATACTTCAAAAGAAACTCTCATTCTGGAAATAATGAGGAAAAAATATAAAGTGGAAATCTGTTAAACAGTTGCATTTCATCCCCTGTCATTTCTTGTTTTTGTCAGGGAATCGTGGGTAAAATCTGTCTGTTTTTGCACTGTGTGGCACAGTCTTCTTGTCCAGGGACAAGTAGGTGAGCTGACAAAACACTCCATTCACATTTCATAATCATAAAACAGACTGAGCAAAATTTATCAACATATTTCTCTTAGTAATTTTAATTCTTTGAAAGTGTAGAAGCACAAATAACGTTTAAGAATCAGAATTATTAGGAATATTTGTTAATAGCTCCTGCCTCTCTTACATGAAATTAACTTGCATTCAAAACTAGCAATTTTTTTTTTACTTAAATAGATTTAAAGAAAAAACAAAGAAGAAAAAAAAAATTTAAATTCTTTTTGAATAGTTCAATGATGTTTTCAATTTGTTGTTTAAAAAAAGCAAACCGCTTCTGAGAGACTGTTGAGAGGGCTATTGATTGACCTCGTGTCGAGCCTTGTCATTTCACTCATATAGAATAAATTATTCCTATTGAAACGGGGCCTGAGGAGAGGTAGCAAATGTTGGAGGTAAACTGTGATGACAGCTTGGATGTAATGAAGAGGCTGAGGGAACACAGAGCCGTGATAATTAGAGACAACAGGCATGACAAGGAGAGAGGAGGAGAGAGGGAGAGCACAGACAGGGGTGGGGGGGGTGGGGGTAGATGGACAGGAGAAAGTGCAACAGAAGAAGAGGCGAGGAGGAGAAAAGAGAGACAGCAGCGAGCGTTGAGTCCTTCACAGTGAGTGACTATCGGAGCTCCGACAGGGAAAAGAACACTTTCCGACCAACCACGGACCAGAAATGAAGGCAGCCGTGGCAGCTGCAGGCGCGCATGCTGTGTGAGTGACACACAAACATCTTTCCCCGATACATTTTTTAAAAATTAAAGCAAAAAAAGCACTGATAAAACTGTCTCTTTAGTTTACATTTGTCTTGTTACAAGTCAACCAAAACTGTGTGTGGCAGGAGGGAAAATGTCTTGGTTGAAACATTGTGTTGTGCCTTTGTAGATACAGTGGAGCAGTGAGCATGTGACAGTAGTATATTTGAATGATGTTTTCCCTCTTTTAATCCAGGAAAAATTGTTTTAATTAATTGTTAAAAGAAAAAATAATGGTATTTTTTCATTTTAAAAACTTGAATTGATGTATTGAAGTTGAAAAAGAAAAACTATTGTACATGTGGGGGAAAAAACAATTAGAAAATTCTTCTTTAATTAACAAGTAATCTGATAACTATAAATATATTTGAACAGTATCATATGCAGCCTGCTAAAGAGTAATTTGAAAATTACCTTGGCTTGAACAGTGAGCCAAGAATCTACATACTGTTAGAATCAAAGACAAACACCACTTTTCCGATTTTTAAACTGCTCTTTTCTTCTTGTTTTTCAGCCCTTTCCTTTCCTCTCACCCCCTGACCAACACTCTGCCGACAAACACCTAACGCTGCTTCAAAGGCCAACGGCCCACAACGCAAACACACACACATACACACTCCTCGGCCTTCTCTCTCCTCAGGAACATGAGAGCTGGCTCTAATTCACAGGCTGGTAAAGCTGTGGTGGACAGCAATCTTGATCTGGCAGGATTAGGCTACTTTTATTTCCCCGAGAGCCACGGGGGAGGAGGGGAGGAGAAGAGTGGAGGGAGGTGAGTGTGCATGTGGAGGAGATGGAAGGGGGGGGGGGGCTAAAATCCTTCTACAAATGTCAGACAACGACCGGTGACCAGGGGCTGCAGAGACACACGCACACTCATAAACACTCCTGAAAAAAGCCCCCAAGTGCCACCCAGAAAAGAGACTCATCACTCTCCGTCTCATCAGGCTGAGGAAGACGGGATGCGGGGGCAAGAAGGGGAGCAAAGGAGGAGGAGGAGGAGGAGGAGGAGGAGGAGGAGGAGGGAGTGAGGGAAGGAAGGAGGGAGTAAAAAGAGGGAGGGTGCGGGGGGGATTACACAATTATTCAGATAACAGCTGGGTATAATCTAGTGGCAGATGTCTCTCGGTCAACAATGCCCACCACACACAGGCGTGCATGTGTATGCGCATACACACTAACAGAGTTTCAATGCCCAGCGAGCAGCCACAGAGCGGAAAAAAAAGGAAAAACGGACGCACATTTAACAACACAGCTCTCTATCGCGCTGTCCTGTCTGGGAAAGTTTTTAAGTCTCCGATTCGGATGAGACAATCTATAAAAATAATGACAGAGAGCCTGTTTTCTCCAGAAGAAGAAGTGAAACGTCTAAAACAAATACACACTCACAAGTTGGGAAAGTGACGACCTGTTTGCTTTTCTTCTCCTCCCGACAGCCGTCTGAAAAACAAAACCTAAAACCTGAGGAATTCTGTCCGAGGAGGAGGAGGAGGAGGAGAGAGGTGGAGGGTCAGCTGATGATTGACAGTTAATTGTAGTTGCACACACACACAATAACATGCAGAACAGCATCTCTCGCATGTGGGAGCGATCTCCAAGACCCCTGATAGTGGCTCCAGCAGTCACCGTCCTCCCCTCCGCTGCCTCCCTCTCCCCTCCCCTCCCCTCTCCTCTCCTCTCTGAAAGGGCACTATAGAAGCCATAGTGTCTGCACCCCACTGGGCAGAGCCTGTACAGTCTCTTCACCTTAAGAGCCACAGCAAAGAAGAAAGAAGAAGAAGGAGGAGTTGACAATAACAGTCAGAGAGTCCTTTGATATGGGAAAAATCATATTCATCTAAAAATGATCTCTTCCAGAAGTTTTGGAAAACTAAATTCCCAAACTCTTCATCTGAGGTGGAGAAGGAGGAGGAAGGCCTGACTGAAAGTGTCGAGCGTGAGCTCTGTCAATCCGTCAACCCAGGCAGCAGCCTATTGTGATTTGGTTTAACACTGGTTAACAGCTCGTCCTGTCAGGGGATGGATCATCCCACGGCGCCTCACATGCTAATAGCTTAAGTAGGCATCCCATGTCCCCCGGAACTAATACCATAAATACTAATACCATAAAAGAGCAGTGCACGGCATTGCGCTCCAGCCTCACTTTCGCCTGCGTTAGCCAACATCCCTGATACTTTACGGATTAGAAAACATAATGAGATGCATTTAAATGGTTATTACCTCCCCGGTCCAGGACTGGGACGAGGGGAAATACTGCATCGCTAATTTCCTATCATCATATGTTAATGTTGAAGACATCCTAGTTGGAGCAATATTCAAGTATTCTGATGCAAAAAACTAAAAAAAAGTGCTAAAATAAATTAGATTAATGGTCAATCTGATAACTGCAGTCTAAAAGACATTTCAGAGATCAACAAAAAATGAAACGAGGAAGAGAGAAATTTGAATTTGAGCTATTTACATCAAGAACTCGTATGAGAATAAGATGTAAAACTCATTTGAGGTTGTGGTTGAGTTTATGGACCTGGATGTGAATCCCCTGAGCGCTCCTCCTCTTCTTATCGGAGCATTCATTCCTTCGCTCGGCAGATTTTAACGCCGCAGCACCACCACGGACAAACGAGCACTCAAGAGCTGTGTAACGTTTCTCTACAGTCAGATGGTTTATGAAATGTGCAAAATGTGTGTGCGTGTACATCTTTGAGTGTGTGTGTGTGTGTGTGAGTGTATCTATAACATTCAGAGTCTCGCGCTCCACAGCTGTCACCTACCCTTCACTGCCATCCTTTTCAATACACATTAAAGCAGTGCTGCAGAAAGTTTAGTCACATTGTTGTTCTGAGCGAAGCTTTCCACTGATCTGCTCCCTCGGTTCCCCCGCTCGATTGACGGCTGCCCTGTCAGTTTGTCGCGGCGCTTTAGAAAACACCAACGGCTCTCTGATGAAGTGCTTACAAAAGGTCATAGGGTGGAGGCGATGGAGGGGAGGGGAGCTGACTACTGAGAGAGGGAGGCAGGGGGAAAAGGAAAGGGAGACGGGACGGAGTGAAGGAAAATCCATAACACAAATACAGCTGTCAGAAGCAATGCGGAGTTAGCAGGGGACACAACGACCGGTGAGAGCTTTTTCATGAGGATGCTGCGCTTGAACACAACGGGCGTTCTTTCTGTTTTCAACACACAAGAACAACACTTTTTTTTCCTGCTTCTGCTGACCATATCGTGTGCTCCACCTGGCTGCGCCACTGACCTAATGATCCCGCGTGACTCCTTCTTTCTGTCTGCGAAATCAAACTTGTTGGCTCCAACTGCCTGACTTCACGATCTGCTCTCATTCCCCCAGACTCGGCAGCCACAGCCCTCTCCTTCAGCTGCAGCCATGGCCTCAGGTGCCAAGCGCACTCTGGAGAGGCTGATCTAATGCTTCCTCAGCTATAATGACCCACGCCTAAAACCCCTCGTGCTGTCGTTTCCCTCTGGCTCCTACCAGCCTTTCACTCATAATATGTTGTATCTCCCTCTCCGGCTTCCCTTTCCCCTCCCTGCCCATAGGAAACAGTCTCTTCCGCTCTGAGCTGTTGGGTCACTCCTTCCCACATCCATCAGCTGTTAATGGGCCGGTGCTCTGTGGAGCTGGAGGAACATCTCAGAGCAGACACACATAGAAAAACTCATCTGAAAAGCATGGACATGTTAATGACCACAGGCTAAACCACTGTGTCAGGCGAAATGATTACCTTATCAATCAGAGGGAGAGGAGTGCGTAAATTTTAAAGAATTAAGTTGCGAGCGGGGCTGCTGTCACCACATATGCGATGACAGCTCTTTCAAAAAGACACAAAAGACAAAAAGAAAAGCCAACAAAAGACAACAACTCTGTCTCACAGGTGGTCAATTCCTAAAGACCGCTGAAGACATTTTCCCGCTTTGCTCCTCTGCTGCTGTCCCGCAACTTTCCTGCATGACACCGCCTTCTGACCCATCATAAAAACACATCTCATCTGTGAAAAATGTGCAGGATTTATTGTACACACACAGACAGACAGACAGACACATACACACTCGAGTAGTCAGCTCTCATCCTCCCCTAAATAACAGGTTCAATTAGAACCACATGTATAATCAGGCCTCAGTCTAAAGCAATGTGGCGGCAGTTTCACTGCGCAGTCAATCACTTCAGTACACAACCAGAACACTCATAACACTTTCATTTAATCCATTAAATTATACTTCATTAACATATTATTAAAGAGGCAACATGCCCAAAATTGTGACTTTGTACAGAGATGTATAGATTTTTATTTTCCATCTTTTTATATCACTAAAAAAGAAAGATTTTATGCCTTAAAAATCAACGATAAACTAAAATAAAATGTGTTTCATTTTAACACATAATTACATAGTTGTTACAACCTGTAGAATATCTTATCCTACAGTGTTTCCACATTTAAAAGCACAGCTCAAATGCGGTACATCTTGCAATAACCGCAGCTTCAGGACCAACACTTGAAATCATTCCATTTAAAAAACGTGCTTTCGCTCCATGCACAGGAACATTTTTTGCTTTTCTCAAACTCCCATCTAAAGGATATTGAAAATTTAACCATTTCAGCTTTTAAGCTCTAAGTGCTGCAATAGAAGTAATCCTATGAGTACCTATCACGGGTCAAACCCTACATGTATAGCAGAGTCGTATACGGGTGCTCTTCAACATCACTTTGGAGCCAAAAGCCCACTCAGACTTGTGGGTTTGGGATAGCAGGAGGGCTTTAATGACGAGAGCGCCAGAGATGGAGAGACGGACAGGCGAGCCATCAACGCTACCGACGCACAGGACATTTAAAACTTCAAATACTGTCCATTTTCACTCAAGCAGGACAGGTGAATTGAGAAAAAAGCACTCCTGTATACACACACTCCCGCACTCAGATATATACACCCCTTCCACACATACATTCACATGCGCTCGTGCTGGAGGTAAGGACTCTCTGAGTGAGTTTATGGACTAACACAATCATATTGGTGGCTTTTAATCCTGCTGAAGGGGTTTTAAAGCGCATGAGATTCACAGCCATTATTGCCTGTCTCTAGACGGTCTCGAGTCACACACACCGGCACACAGTCACTTCACAAAGGGCCGAGCTGAAAATCATCATTTAAGTAATGTGGCAGGAAAGCAAAACAGAAAAACAATCGGAGAGTCTGAAAGTGATAAAAATCAGCAGTACATGAGCGTCTCTTGCAAACAATAAAAGAAAACAGGACAGGGAAAAGACACAGCTGTCGAGAGAAGAGAAGAGAAGAGGAGGGAGGGAAAGCAAAGAAGGAAAAGTGTTGAAGCAAGTCAGATGAAAAAAGGTGGCAATGCTAAGGCAAACACACGGACGCACAATAGCCGACAGAGAGCAGAGAGAGTCAATCTGTCTCTGACACCTCTGGCTTCCTGCACACGTACTCTCTCCTTTTTTACCCAAATAACTACTTCTGGCTCTCACATACTCTTTTGTTCATTGTCTCCTATTATATTTCCATGAAAAGCCTGTCACTGATGTGATAGCCTATCAACGAGCAAAGCACTACACACAAATGAGAACTTTACACTGAGTTTATACTGTTGACAAAAGCTGAAATTGAAGGAAGACATAAAAAAGATGATTTCCTCTATCCTTAATCTGGCTGTTCTCCCTATGTTGCATAGGTTTTATTTTGGATGTCTGCATGTAATTATCAGTAAAGCAATTTTAAATAAAAAAAAATTACAAATAATTAAATTGTATAGTGATCAGTATTTTGTTGGAAATTGAATCTACAACTCCAGGCATCATTCTTTTAACAGAGACATCTCAGCTGCACCTTCATTGTACCAAAGAGAAATTAAGCAGCTGAAAGCACATGTAGCAACAAAAATGATCATTTCAAAATAAAAGAAAATTTTAGTCAAAACTATCTGATTTATATTTAAATATTTCTGGGAAATCATATCAGCAAATTTAGGAAATTAAACAAGTCTATAGAAAAGAATTATCTGCGATAGAATCATTGACTTCCAGCACACAACTGTGTCAGTTATTTTAACACTATTAAAATGCTTCAGGTTTGCTGATATGCAAATAAAATACACTCAATTTTTTATGTCTTACATAAAAATAAACAAATTAACGATCTTAAAATTTTGTTTTAATTTTTCTGATTTAAATAAACTGTAACAAGAAGCAATTTTAACACCACTGTACATTAAAAAAAACATTAATGTGCAGCTTTTTATGAAGCTTAATCTGTAATTGATGCAGATGAAATAAAGTTTCTTTTTGTTTTAATTCTGCATACACTTCACACCAAAGGGCTATGTGTCACCACCACAAAATACCTGCTTTCCTGTCTGACACCAGAAACGTGACAAGGTCATAAAACGTGATGAAGAGCTTTTTCATTCCCGCTGGATCTTCTATTAAAGTGCAATTAAAAGTGTGTCATCGCGTCGCGGAAATGCCACCACAGAGGACAGGAGGAGGGGGGAGGAACAGGGGGGACACAACAGGAGAGAGGAGAGGACACAGTAAATAAAATTAATTATGCCAAATGCCCCGGCGCCCATCAATCACGGGGCAATAATGCCCGTGTCAGGGTGTGCACCCACACGGCCTGTGTGCTTTTCTCTCAATGACAGACAACTAACAGCAATTAATTGTCATTTCATCTCTCCCTGTTTTTGTGTGTGTGTGTCTGCAGCTTTTCCATCATGCGGGACCTGAGTCCTTCTGACATGAGGGGATGTTCTGATGATGTTTGATATTTGATGAGTGAAGTTTTATTTTAGGAAGAAAAGAAGAAGAGAAACTTAAATGTTCAGACTTAAGTTGATAGACATTTTCTGTTATGAGCAGCTGCGCAAATTAAAGGCAAGTTTAAACTGTTTATCTTATTACAATATATTATTTTAAAAAAATTATAGTTATAGAGATAAGTTTATTATTTTTCTCTAGGACGAAAAGATAATTTTCCTTTGTGGTGCAGGCCTACTTTCAAGCGGTTTATGACTGCAGAAAGAAGAGAAAAACATGGGTCATGCAGAGGTTCTCCTACAGACTTCAACCCCCTCAATTTCTAAATTTATAATTTTGTCTGAGCCAGCTCTAAATGTGTGGCAATATTTTTGCATTTATCATCAAAAGTATATGTATATATATATATTTCGTGCAATCAGTCTAATTTATGAATGTTAAAAACAGACTAAGGCGCGTCAGTTATAACGCACTAATTATCTACAACCTCACAGATGTGATCCGTTTTAATTTTCACCGTTAAAACTGGAATTAAACTTTTACGGTCCATGAACAACTTTCCCCCACGTCCTGCTGTTCACACACACCGCTGTATATTGTATATTATTTAATCCAGTAAAGATTATATGGAAATTCACATCAAAACTCAGTGAGGTCACACAGCGCGGTTCCCATTTCAAAAGTCAAAATCGTTTGAAAAGAAAGTATTGTCCTCTGACCTATTGAGAAAGCTTTTTTCTTTCTTAGGACAAGAACTCCGTCATCTTCTTTGAGGGGTGTAATGCGTTTTGTTTTTTGTTTTTGTTTTTTTTATCTTAAACGTTATTGTTTAACAGAAACAAAATTAAACTATTAAGAATTTAAAGTGTTTAACGGCTGGGTTAAACAGGTACAAAGCGATGACAAAGCATTCAGACGGGTGTGTAAAATTATCACCACATAACCTACGTCGGTGTTTATTATCAGATCCCTTAACAAGGGTTATTAACAGGGACGCAAAGTTTTAAGTTTGTTGGCTCCCGACACATTAAGTCCTGTAATCTGTGAGGAAAAAAAACTTTCTATTGTCTCAGGAGCGTAAGACTTCGGACAATGACACTTTCTCTAAATGCACCCGTCCTCTCACTCTACGAAACTATGCTTTGATAAATTAAAAGAGATCGAATAAATTACCCGTTAAAAATAAATGTGTGTGAGTGGAAACAAACTACATTTTAACACGTGTGAAAGTGGCGAAGAGGAGAGAAACTTATTCCGACGTGGGTTTCCTTTCTATAAAAGAATATTGATGAAAACAGCTACTTCAAAGAGGATTTTAAAAACGTGGCTGAAACTTTAGCGTTTAACGCTTCAGTGAAATGAGTCAAAGTTAAAGTGAAACATGGACGGAGGGAAGTCTAAAAGGAAAGGAAAACACCGAGTGTGTCCCGCTCTATAACACACTATAACACCCTATTATGTTATTGGAGGAGTTTGACAAACAATGTGCGATGAAAAGTTGTACTTGGATGTTTTTGGAAGACTAATGTGTGTATCAGAGAGTTTCAATGGAAACGCAGAGCAGAGGAAACAGTGAGGAAGATTTTAAAAAGAGGAGAGGAGGGGGGAGGAAAGTGTAGATAATGCATCAACCTGTTCTCTTGTTTTCTGAAGAAGTCAACTTTCACGCCAGTGGTTGGACCATGTGGACAGCCCCGCTTCTGCTCCTCAAGCCCCCGGCGCGTCCACTCTCTCTCGGCGACAAAGGGGGGACACAAACCGACGGGACGAAAAATTTCAAAAAAATGGAAAGAAAGAAGAGAGGAGAGAGAGAGAGAGACAGAGAAATCTAGGATCTAAGACCGCAGGACCATTACTTTAAACGACAAAGCGTGCTCGTTAGTCCTTTCCTTTTTCCCTTTTGTGTGCGTCCTCTCTCCTCGGAGTGGCCCCTCTGGAGTGAAGTCAGAACAATACTGCCGCTAAAACTCTGGCACTGTGCGCAAGTTGCCGCGGAGAAAGAGCGCAGCTTCTCGTCTTGTTTTGTTGCGTCTGTTGCCTCCTCCGCTATCTCTTCAAGAGGCTTATTCAGCGCGAATAACCTCTCCACCGGTCCGCACTTTTTGGCATCCCGTCTGTTGCTTGCTCGTTCGCTGGAAATCAGGGTTGAATCACCACGGCTGTGTGTGTGTACACGAGTGTGGAGTGGAGTGTGTGTGTGTTGCGAGGGGGACAGTTTGCTGCGCTACCGTAATGCCTCTAAAGCAGGTGCGCGTTTTCATCGCTGCCCTATCCTCGCAAAGCCCTGGCGCACAATAGGAAAACAGCAGCCGGTGAGAGGTATCTCTCTCACCCTCTCTCTCTCTCTCCTTGTGTGTGTGTGTGTGTGTGTGTGTGTATGAGAGAGGGGAAGGCACTGATCTTTTGACCTCTCTTTGCATCCCGGCTGAGTTGTGCTATTGTGGAGGCAGAGAGGAACAGATGTTTGCCTGCACAGAGTTTGAGCTCAGAAACCGTCAGAAACAAAGCATGATCACCAAAACAACTTGTTTGCTATTAAACATTTGGATTTTCTTCACTTTTTAAAATTTCATGGATTATTTTTCCCCATGTTTTGTATTGGTCATTAAAAACAGAGGTAAACAAGTCCCTCTATAATCTGCACAAAGAAAAAGCTTCAAAGTTTGAACAACTTTTCTTTTTATTCTTTATTGTGATATAATAGGTGCAACTTTCTGTGACACCCATGTCTATAATGCATTATAAACATACATATAATGTATTACTGTGCTTACAGCGATGTATAATTATAGTCATAAGCACTCATAAATATTCAGAGCTTGAAAGACAAAAATAGTAATTAATTATTAAGCAGTCTATAATGACTTATTAGGTAAAGTATCATACTAATTCTCATAGTTGTCATATATTATAGCCATTTATAATGCATTATAATCACTGTGCTACTGTGCAAATACTGTGCTTACCGCAATGTGTAATTATAGTTATAAGCACGCATAAATATTCATAATACTTAATAATAATAATAATCATGACACATTAAAAAGCCTTTGTAATGACTTATATGGCCAAATATCATAATGCTTTAATAATAATTGCTGGTCGCTCACTGAAATTTCTTTAACAACGATCGTAGTACATGGTAAATAAAAAGAGAGGTAAACAAAACCCTCCATGATCTGTATAAAACAAAACAACTTTTCTCTTTTATACCTTTTTTCTCATAGTTGTAATACATTCTAAGTATTTATGATGCATTATAATGACTGTATAAAGCATTATAACGTTATGATAATGCAATATGAATCTCTACAATGTGTTACAGTGTTTATAGCATGCCTTATAACAATAGTCATATCACGTTATTACAACTTATAAGGTCAAGTATCATACCTCATAATTGCACTCACTCACTGACATTTCTTTTAGCAAGGATCATTATGTATTCTCTTCTCAGTGTTGTTATATATTACAACCATTTTATAATATTATAATCATGTAATAATCCATTATAATGTGATCATAAATGCCTTTAAGTGGTCACTTGGTGTTTGAAGTCATGGAATTCCTGAGGGAGTAGGCTGGTATGATACATTACAAGCTAATTATAAGTCACTATGGATGGTATGTCTTTGCTTTAAGTAAAGAAAAAAAAATCTTAAACTTAAATCTATGCAAGAACAACACACAAAATGTAAAATTTATATGACTGTTTAACAGGTCGTAACAGAAATTGTGAACTTAAACACATTATAATGCATTACACAGTGACTATAATACCTTATGAACTGTTATAATGTATTACAACTATGAGAATTATAATACACAATGACACTTGAATATTTATGAGTGTCCATAACTACAATTATTCATTGCTATAAACATAGTACAAAACATTCTAAGTATGTTTATAATGAATTATAATGCATTTTGCATTATAAACATCACATAGGCATCATAGAAAGTGTTACCATAACTTTCATCTTTTTTACACTGCATGGCAGCCTATATCGATTCACACCAAAAAGATTTATGCCAACCTAAAAAATGCTGTATTCCACAAATAAAAAATAAGTGTAAAATCTGTTTAAGTGGGTTCACTCTTGTTATACACTTACCTTGCAAATAGACAGTTTTATATTGCGATTAGACAATTTTTACTGTCTGCCTTCCTCGCTATGTCCTTTATGTATTTTGGAAGCTTGACAACTCCTTTTGCAGAGTTATTACCACCTTTTTTCCCCTCACCACCACATTCATTTACTAATTGACAGCATAATCAGTGTTGAGATTACTGTCTCTGATGAAATTTGGAAATTACATCATACCTGTCGCTGCAAAAAAAAAAGAAAAAGAAAAAATTGAGGGGGGAAAAAAAGAGTGCCATAACTCATAAGAATAATTTTGCTTTGGCGATTAAATGGGATTCTGCCCTCCTGCCTTTTTCTCTATCTAAGCTTTTACCATTGGAAAATGATGGCAGTCCATCACAGGACCACCCAACAATGGGCCACGACTGCAGTAAATCACAACACATTCATTAGCACGATCAATACCACTAAAAAATATGTGTGCCTGCGTGTGTGTATGTGTGCAAATGTTTGGGTGTGTGTTTGTGTGTGTGAGTGTATATGAGCACCCATATATTTTTTACTTACTCACCTCTCCTCTGAGCCTGACACATTTTTGCCAGGAACACTTTGTTATATGTCTCCAATAAATCTCCAGAGAACTGACGGGTGCTAATGTGAGCATGTGGATGGTGATGAGTGATGCTTTTTTAAGTGGCTGTTACCATGAAGGTGCACTTTCAAGTTCAATAGACAAAATCAGAGAGTATTATTAAAAGAAAGTTAAGAACTGAAGCCCCGCAGGTGTGTATATACTTAAAATCTTTATAGCGACAAACAACCTGAATCCTCTAGCTGAGAAGCACAATAGAGAGAAGAGAGACTGAATCATCCTTGTGCTTGTTGTTGTGTAACTGTTGACATTTTTACTAAAGATATCAATCACCCCCGCCTGTTTGGGGAATCATGATTTGTTGGTTGTTGTTTGTCTGTTTTGGCTAACCGTTGCATAAAATCACAAGATCAAACAGAGCACAGGAAACTCAGTAGGACTCTGTGTTCCGCATGGTCTGAATAAATCCGATCCAGGCCAGGCTGACGCAGGCCAAGTATGAAACTGGATCAAAATAGAGCTTGCCTGGACCTCTTAAGTCAACACCTTCATTCTTGTTCTTGGTGAAAGGAGAAAAAACGCTGTTTGGCCCTCTCACCCTTCTCCTATTCCCATTTAGGAACCCTTCTCTCCCTGTTAATCAGGGGGAATAATTATCAAAGTGGACAGGTAATTAAATTAAAACATAAGTGGCTACATGAGCTGGGTTGGCTGTACTACAAGGTTTCCCTGGCTTAATTAAAGAGAAATATGGGAGTGCTCACCCACAGTGTCACAGAGCTGCTGAAAATGAGAAAAAAGCCCCTGCCTCTAACTTGAATATCTCAATCAGATCCTTAAAATCTGCATAAAGGAAATTTAGAGATTTGTTTCTAAATTCATTATACATGTTAGAAAATAAATGCTGAAAATACGTGAAAGGACTGTGGAATTTGCAGAACTGAACTGTGGAGTTAGACAGTTAAACTGTTTTTCACCATTTCTATGTTCAGGATTTTTTGGGTGGGCCTGAAATCATGGCTCAATGATGCACTGGAGCCACATGACCCCCAGTGGCCAGGCCATAATGTCTGTGGGAGCCGACAGTGGGAAAAAAAATGGTGACGGTGGGTGGCCAAACTTGTTGGTTTTATTTTGGCACGAAAATTAACAGGTTAGAGCAGCCAGATAGCCTGTGCGAGCAATGCTGCTGTAACGTATGTGCGCTTCATCTACAGATTTGGGGTCTCACCTATTTTTTCCACGTGATGCGCACTGTTCAGTATGTTGCTAACATACAAGTCACATGACACCTCTTGCTGTAGTTTCAACATCTTTATCTGTAGAATATGTCACAGTCATGAACAAATCTGGTGCGGGGCAGTATTTTTACAGTGCACTCTCCTGTTCTTCCTCTCTCTCCTCTCTCTCTCTCTCTCTCTCTCTCTCTCTCTCTCTCTCTCTCCCTCTCTCCTCTCTCTCTCTCTCTCTCTCTCTCTCTCTCTCTCTCTCTCTCTCTCTCCTCTCTCTCTCCCCTTCTCTCTCTCTCTGAACAGAAATCACACTGCTCTCTGGTTACTTTCTTCTCTTCAGAACTCTTCTGCAACACGTAGGTCACTGTCCTCTGACTCTGAATTGCATTCTACAAGTCAAATAAAAGGGGTCAAAAACTTACTATGAAAAGAGACATTTTTTGCCGAGGAAGAAAAATAAAATCTGTCTGGAGACACAACTATCTAAATTTTCCTTGGAAATGTTTATTTTTGGGACTTGACATCCATAGCTGGCATAGGAAGACTTAAAACCAGCCACCATCAAAATTTAGAAGAAAAGGCACAAAGTCATAGCTGTAGGCTATGACGCATATTTTAACTGACGAAATATTTTTTTTGCTGTGTGAGCTACACATTTTTACAATTGGAAAATGTAATAATGATTTGAGTTCAACAACAATGATAAACGAAAATAAAAAAAAGAAACATTCTTTGTTTTTGTATATTTTTTTGTTAATGCCACAGGGAGCCACTGGAGAGGAGCAACAGAGCCACATGTGGCTCCACAGCCGCAGGTTTCTGACCCTCGTGCCAAACAGAGCATCCATTTTTCAGGTCGTAGTGGTATTTGACAGTTGAGACATGACACACTCTCAGTGTTTAAGAATAAAGAAAAGTGATAATTTTTTCACATTTTTGAAACCTAATTTTATTTACTTATCACGGTCGATAGAGAGGACTCAGCCTCAGTACACGGGGCACACACTCTACCAGCCAAGCAACCAGGGAGCTCCAATAACACATTTTTCTGTGGTGTGACAAACTCAGAACACATATTTATTATTGCTTTACACAAACTTTAAACACAGCATTTTGGATTGATAAAAAAAGAGGAGATTCCTGCCTGTTTGTATATGTTAGTGGAAAAAAAAAATTCTTCTTCACTGCTCACTCCTGAGCGCATCAGTTCCACAGACTGTGTTGTTTGTTTGCGTATGAGAGCAGAAGCATATGTGTGGCGGTGAGCGTGAGGCGAGGGAGGGCAGAATGTGTGGTAGGCGCATTAAAAAAACTTGTGAGCTTTAGGAGCCATCTGGGAATAATGTCGTAAAATAAAGCTACAATAAAATAAAACTTACTGCTGTTGATGTTTACAAACAACCCCCACAAAACCCTACAATGCCTTGGGAGTCAAACCCAAAGAGAGGCCACAGACACACACACACATGCACACACATGAGATATACAAATAAACAGACCCAGAGCGGGAACACAGACCAAATTATCCAAACATTCACAAACATGCTCATATGTGCCCACGCCCACTTTGGTACACATATGAGTGTGCATGTTTACAAATAAAGACAAAGTGGGAAGGCTGCATACACACACTCACATAAACAAACACACACACACACACACACACACACACAAACACAAACACAAACACACCACTGCCGCCTCTGTGGTTTTGCAAAGACAACAGAAAACTGTGGTTTGAATTAAAAAAAACCTGACTGCTATCTCAGGGCTGGGTATGTTACAATAATATATCTTGTACCTGTGAACAACACGTGTGTGTGTGTGTGTGTGTGTGTCTGTGTCTGTGTGTGTTTATGAGTGTGAGTGTGCATGGCCTCAGCACAGACAGTTACATCTGTATTAGTCTCTGAATATAAACTGATTGCTGGAGGATCACAGCCAATCAACACCTGCTTTCTATTAGCAGATGTTTCATAAACATGTTTACTGTTACAGCTGCTCTGCATCACACACGCACACACACTCACACACACTGAAATGAACCAGAGAGAGAAAGACACGCAGAGAAAATGTGTTTATCACTACTCTCTCCTTGTCTTGGCCTTTAAGTTGGAAGGGAATAATTAGGGAGTCCCGGCCAAGGCGGCGGTGTACGTGTTAACAAGCTGTTTTAACACACACTCACACACTTCTTCCCACATGCAGGGACAGCCAGAGAGAGCGCGAGAGAGGATCTTATTCTGCGCCTCAAGGACTCACTTCATTTTTTAAAGCACTTGTGACCCAGCAGTCGAGTCCGGGAACAAGTCTCTAGCCGGGTTGGTGTGTGTCTGTAAATCCGACAGGTACACACTCAAATCGACGAGGTTCCGAAACAAAAAAGTCAAGGCTGCCTGTGTAAGAGTTAAAGAAATAAGTGAGGGAAACTTCTCATCTTCCACGATGAATACATCCTTCTCTCTGAAAGAAAATTGTCAACATCAAGAAAAGTGTCTCTTTCTTTACTTAAGAAAAGAAGAAAATGTCTTTATGGATGAGGGATTAACCACCCAAGTAGCTGTTAAATCACAGATAGAAAAGGATTTCGATTGTAGCGCCTATCAACTTATTTTAACTTCCTTGTTGAAGTCAATATTGCCATCTTACCATTTTGAATTATACCTCTATAATGAAACAGATTTAAAATTTTCTTGAAACAAAGTTGGAGTTGGAGTTTGGGAGATAGTATTAGATGCATACAGCTCATCTACAATCCTGCCTCCAAGAGCAAATTTATGTCTGCAAAGCTTTTGCTTGTTTTCTGATGTTTTGACAGTAAAGTAATTTAAATACACCACTTCTGACGCAGTGAAACACACATGCATACGTTCCTACACCGACATGTGGAGGAGGAAAAGGGATGGAAGGAAACTGTTGACTAATGTTTTGAATGCATATAATTAGCATTTTTATGCAGTGGAAGAGTGACTGAACAGATGTGAGAATTAGGGAGGGAAATGAAGAGGATTAAGTGTTTGATAAAGGAACAGGTCTGTGCACGCTAAAAATAACTCAAAAATTGACACAGTGTGAGTCAATATGGCACAAATGCAGTATTAATGCGTACCCAGTATTTGACTCAATGTTAGTATTACTTTCTATGCTATTGTTGGGTTTAATACATCAAAACATTCTTTTGTACTGGGTGGTTTTCACGGGAACTAGTCGAAGTTTACCCATTATTGTATCATTGCTTTATTAAAGGACCTGTGTGCAGGATTTAGTGGCTTCTGGGGTGACTTTGTAGTTTTCAACCAACCAAATACGGCCCCACCCATCCCTTCCAACCAGTTAGGAGAAAGCTAGGAGAAACCCAGCTAGTTTTAGTGTACGTGGTTACAAACTGTTATAATCTCCCCTAGTTGTGTTTAAACTTTCATTTCACTAATTGTTACAAATTTTCAATATGTGCATCCTTTGTGGGTTTTAATGTTATATGCACGTTGTTCTGTACAACTAACAACACATTTGTGACAGTTGTAAGGTAAAACTTTAGCTAACAATGGCTTAAAATAACCACTTTTTAGTGGAACAGGTAAACAGCATTGATAAAAATATAATACTAACACTGACTATGAGTATTGATGCTGATATTGATATTGATACTGCTTATCATCTCCTCCAGGTGTAAGCGATCGCTTGGGTGTGTGTGTGCATGATCGACCTGAAGCAACTGGAGCAATCGTCCTCATGTTTTTGTGCACATTCATTACTGTATGCTGCAGGACCTCACTCAGTCAGAAATTTTGAAAAACTGTATTTATGGTTCCACCCCGACAACCACTATAGTCACAGGGACAGTGTTTCTGTCTCATCCCGTTCTTGTGAACGTAATATCAAACTTGGTTCAAATTACCACTTGGACTCAAGGATGAACTTATAAAATCTCGGTGGTCAGAGGCTGCTATGACCTAACAAAACATATTTTTGGTCATTAATCAAGAATTGATACACTGGCAGCCTGGTAGCTCAGTTGGTAGAGCGTTTGCCCCATATACTAAGGCTGTGAGTCCTGTACAGCAGCCGTGGGTTCAACTCCTGCCTATGGCCCTTTGCTGCATGTTATTCTCCCAGCCCTCCAAAAAAATATATATATAAAAAGAGGAATTCATACACTGATTATAACAAAATTCCAAACAAATGTCCAATAGGATACTAGCAGTGCTGGAGAGAAACTATGTACATGTAACCAGTTACATGTAAAATTTCAAAATAAATGTGAAATTGTAATCTGATACAGTAACTGACTAAAAATATGTAATTAAATTACAATTACTATTGAAAATATTGGTGGTTACAAAGGGGTTACATCAAATATTCTTTTCGGGTTGTCTGGCAGAAAACTTCTACTGAGTGTTCTTTTAACTAGAGATGTTGATGATTAAACATTACTTGCTATTAAGAACCTAACAGATTAAAAAAGTATTAATCAGTGGTATAGAAATTGCAGTAATTGCACCTTATTTGACATTGTTCTGTCTGGTGGAGTCATTTGTTAAATAAGGAAACGTAAACTGAAATATAAAATAAGAAAAAAAGAGAAAATAAAGAAGAAAACAAAGAAAAAAAGAGAAACTGTGTGTTTTGTTTTGTTTTATGCACTTAGCTATGTTTTCATCAAATCTGATGAAGTGAGACCACACTTTTGATATACTGACATACTGCCCTGTTAGCTGTTAATGTAATGTTACATAAATACTCATAGCAGTATTTGTTCAGGAGCTCATCAATATTTCGTACTGACCTGTGAGGAACTGTATCAGTTTAGTATCAGTTGTCAGCACCCACCCCTAACTAACATCAGCTAAAAGAACCCTGGCACTGAGTAAAGTTAACTCAGCTTTACATCTGTGGTATATTCATTCCAATTGGATCAATTGTGATCCAGGCCTACATGATGCTACACGCAGCTTGTAGAGATGTGTCTGTGTAGGTGTAACTTAATACAAGACATTTAGGAAATATCCCTGAAACCTTATCCCTTCATCTGCTCACGTGCAGGACATACAAACAAAGTCATGTCAAACACACACACACACTCTCTCTCTCTCTCTCTCTCTCTCTCAGAGCCTTCCAGTCCCTCCCTCGGTGCGATCTTGTATCAAAGCAAACAAATGACATGCTGTCTTCTCCTCCGTCCCCCCACTGTCTTTTTTGATGTGTGGTTGTGTAAAATGACACGCCGTATCTCTCAAGCTGACATTATCACTCGCCGGCGCGCTCACATCTTCCGGCCGCACGCCTTTCCCACAGGACTCCCTACAGCAGGGGTCTTTGTCTCCGAAAGCATCGCGCGCGCGGACACACACACACACACACACACACACACACACACACACACACACACACACACACACACACACACACACACACACACACACACACACACACAGAAAGATGGGGAAAAGCCTGTATGATTTTACCTCTGCATTGTGTGCTGTCAGTGACTGGTTCAAGGAATGAGAGAGAGAGGCTGTAGGATAGAGGATGGAGAGGAAGAAGAGGACAGGATTGGCTTGCTTTAGCAACCTTTTTGGCGTGTGTGTGTGTGTGTGTGTGTTTTCGAAGATGT
Organism: Lutjanus campechanus; assembly: GCA_027495735.1. Lineage (NCBI taxonomy): Eukaryota > Metazoa > Chordata > Actinopteri > Lutjaniformes > Lutjanidae > Lutjanus > Lutjanus campechanus. The sequence continues at coordinate 21,083 of JAJHUR010080689.1, read as the reverse complement.
GACATGTGGCATTTCTCTGCTGCAGATTTTTAATGTAGGAAAGAGAGATGTAACCCAGAGAGCTCTGTCACATTAGTGTGGCCATCAGTGTTAAGCTGACATACAGAACAGCCCTGATACAATAACCAGCTCAAGACTCTATCATGCATGTGGCGATAGGTTGATAAACGGCAGGAAAAGGTGTAGAAAAGTAAAGTAAATAACGAAAAAAAGGAGAAATTATGAGGAGAAAATAAAACAGAATTTAACAGTGGAAAAGATTTTAGTGGAAACAAGTAATCCTCTGTCATTAATTTATGCAAGTTAATTAAACTTTAAATTTCTGGTATTTATTTTCAGAGCACTTCAGCACTCAAAAACAAGTTGTAATTTGAAGTCTTTTGACTTGAAATGATGAGTTGAATGAATGTACTGAGTTCAGTCAACTCATTAAGTTATGTTTCTAAAGAAACATGATGAGCATATTAGCAGACCTCGCAGTATGCATTGTTTGAGAGTTCTTTTTTTCCATATTTTGTAGAAAATATATATGGAAGACCTGATGTGTGTTTCTAATACTCTTTAAGATAAGTCAGGGTGGCTTTTTTCACAATAATGAAAGCACTACAAACCATGATGAAGGTTAGTATTGAATTCAGTCCATAACCTCTGACACCTGAAAATGTAACAAATTTAAGATATTTGTCTGCAATAAAGAACTGAATTTTCAAACTACTATATTAGTATTGACTAGAAATGTATTTGTTTTGAATTATTACCAAATAACCCCAACTTGTATAAAACAAATACATTATTTTTCGAAGTGTATAAGAGGGATGAAATACCAAAAGAGAATAGGAAATTTGAAAATTGTCAAAGCACAAAAAAATGATGAAATAAAAGAAAAATGTGTGATCACGAGCAGGTCATGAAGATACAAAAGCCATGTAAATCTCCACTCTGGCTGAAGAACTCCTTGCCCTTTGACTCAACATACTTCAAAGCAGCGACAATTGAAACACAAAAACATTTAATGAAAGCATTATAAAGTTTATGGCATTGAAAAGACATAGATTTCCTTTCATATTTTTTTCAAACAAGCCACCTTCCCCTCCCCCACAAGCATTCAAGAATGTGTCACAGTTTTATTTTTTTATTTTTTGTCCTCTTGTGTTATCAAAAGCTCTTAACAGTAAATGACAAGTTCTCTCATTTGAGTTGAATAAAAATAAAAACATTTAATGTCCTGTAGTTTTCACAACCTTGGAGGCTTCACTCATCATTGAGTGCAATATGTGTGTTTTTTCATATAAGTTTTGATTTAGAATTCACTATAACTGGTTATTGACATTTAGAGGATTTGTTTGTGCGTGTGAACTGTGGTTGAGAAAGACTCAATGATTTCTTTTGACCTACACATCTCCATTCCACAGACTATTCATCTCCTTTTCTTTAGCACCTCTCGCTGGCTTTAAGAAAACACACACACCGAAACAAGAAGTAATGTCAGTGGTTTCACTAACAAGGATGCAGCATAAAACTGTTTATGAATATAATGGTCATTTTTGTAAGAATGTCCTTGTAATTTGCTGTAAAATATAGACACAGAAAACGTGCCAGAGATGGACAGAAAAACACTCTTCTACAGCCTTTCAACTATTCATGCATTTATTCAGCTTTTCTTTATGCTTGAATTCAAAGTGTAATAACAACTAAAGAATTAACATCTGCAACAGGGCATAAAAACTGGATTGTAATAACAAATAAAGGCATCCCATGAATTGAAAGATTTATGAATAGAATAACATAGATTTATGTAATTGCTTAATGTGTTTCTGAGGTTTTATAGCAGTGGTTCTCAAACAGGGGTCCGGGGACCCACAGGGGTTCATGGCACTCTGCCAGGTGTCCATGAAAAGGTTTCAAATCAATTAATTAACCAACTATTATGGTACACACACACACACACACACACACACATATATATATATATACAGTTGAACTTACCATATGAAAGAGAGAAAAAAAACATTGTACAAACAAAGTCAAATTTTTTGCTTGAAAATGACTAACATTCAGTACATTATTGATTTAAAAAACTCAGAAAAAGTTTGCATATAAAACTGAAGCTCCTCTCTTTCTTTTGATATATTCACTGTTCACATATTCATAGAACAAAATATTTGGGGGCTATTGAAAGATCAGTGCTAAAAAAAATATATAAATCATCTACCTGCCAGTCAAGCATGTATCAACTATTAACCAGCTTAACATGGTGCAAATATTTTTAATACATGTCTATATTTTTCCAATACATTTTCACGACGTATAAGTTTTACTTATTCTAGGGGACATACATGAGTGGTTCCATGATATATTTTCTGGCTCATAAGGGGTCCTTGGATGAGAAAAAAAATTGAGAACATTAGAGAATTTTTTAAAATTAAATATGAAAACTTATAGGCTTACAAACATTTATTTTTTGACAAAACACTCATGTCTGTCAAGGTTAAAATTTCCAGCATAGCAGCATAGTAACAATTACTGTTACACCTCCACCAGTACGTGAAAATTCTACATTAGATTCTATCAGTCTTTCATCATTACAGGTCACTCTGTACACGTGTGTCCGTGTGTGTGTGCAGTGCAGAGAGAAAGAAAAAGAGAGACAGTGAAGGGCATCAGAGGTCGTCAAATTGCCACGGTGCTTTTTGTCCTGTCAAACGCTCACGTGAGCCCAGACTTGAGTGAATTTCAATAATCATCCTGAAGGACTTTTCTTCTTGGGCCACATTCAGCTAAATGTATCTCTCTCCTTCTAATTCCCCTTCACAATACGTCTGGCTCAGGCTACTCATCATGTCATTGGTCCCTTTTCTATTCCCCTGTGTTTGATTCTGACAAATACATGGATTATCGGCCAGGGGGATTTTTAAATATATGGCTAATGTGAGCTTTCATGCCTGTGCTTTAATCTGCTGAGTATTTAAAACCAATCTTAAGGACAGGAGAAAACGCAGAGGTCAGGCTTTTTCTGCACCCGGTGCCGGAGAAAAGAGCGAGGGAGCGAGATTGGGAGAGGGAGACGGCGTCGGAGCGAAAATGGAAGTGAGGAAAGGGAAAGTGAGAGAAAGACAATAATTTCCCTTCTATTTAAATTCTAACCAGGATTAACTGTGGAATCACAGGTATCAAACCTCATCTGGCAGCACGGCTAAAGAGAACTCCCTCAAAGACGGGAAAAGTTGGTCTCCTCGCTGTTGTGTGTGATAGAAGGACAGAGAGAAAGATTCTGGGGTTGGGGTGTTTCCCTCTGCTTTTTCACTTATCTCCTGCCCTCCCATCCCAAGGAAATTGGACGTAAAATGACAAAATATATCTCACACTCTCTGTTTTACGGGGCAATGACACAGTACGGTGAGGGATGAAAGCTCCATCATGTGTCTGTCCAGCCGCTCCGCCGTCACAGTGACATTTACTCATTTACAATTCAGACACTTTCCACCCCTTATTACTGTCTTTCTTCCACCTTTTCTTTCATCTTTCCTCTTGTTTCTGTTCCTCTCTGCAGACACATCTGCAGGCAGTCTTGTCAGTGTGACTGGTGAATGGTGTCAGTGCTCCCAACTGTCTGTTTTGGAAGGGTAGTGAAAAAGTTTTAAGCCCTGTACTAACTCGTATGCATCCTGCTGTAAATGTTTGTCTAAATGTTCTCAGTCACCATCATCATTTCTCAATGCTTAAGCAGCAATACATAGCAATTGTGAAAAATTAGTACAGCAATCCAAATTGCGAGTTGGAGCTACAGACAGAATATTAAGAGAGTTGAATCCCTATTTAACATACAATCTATGGTCAAAGCAAGTTGTTCCCCCCACCCTCCCACAGACTCGAAGAGGCTCAGGCAGGCTGCAGGAACACTGCAGGAGTGCAAGAAAAGTGCAACATTGTGTGACTATGACAAACAGCAACGAGTCCTATGCTGTAAGTTGATCAGCTGTGTAATTGTCTATCCATGTAAAGTTAAGCTTGTTATCCTGAAAACAAAAGCCCACTGCTCTGAAAATACACACTCTGGAGTTTGAGTACAGTGACTGCCTGCCTTCTGCCTGCCAGAGCCCATAAAAATATTTTTAAAATATTAACCGTGATAAACATCTACTCCTTCTGAAATATTCTTAATGATTTCTTGTGAGTCATAAACAGACACTTACTCATTCAGCAAACATTCAGCATTACTTTGAGCTCTAATTAAAATAAAACAGGCAAAATAAAACAGTTGTTGCAGCCCAGAATACACATTTCAAAGGAGGACGTGAGAAGACACTATTTCAACTTAGCACGTTTCCTTAATCTCTGATGACATATCATGATCATTCTCCTATGCAAAATGACAGAAAATCTTGGTTATATATAATATTATAATGTAGACTACTGCAGTTGAATGATGTTGCTTTTGACATACTTTACTGCAGTCTTCCTCTGGCTAAAACTACGATGTGTATTAAATTTTATGTCCATGGAATAATAGAATTACACATGACTTTTCTTTGTTTTAATATCAGCATTATATATCTGCTTCAGCCAATGAAAAACCCATATTGGTTGACCAATAGCGTAAAATACTTTGTTGTAAGTAAATGTCATGCATTAAATTTTTTACTCAACTCAAAACACTATAAGTAGTTTATAAGTATTAGCATCAAAATATATTCTAAGCCACTACAAAGAACTTTCATATTGTGTTGATTTTGGCGGCTCCTGTGGACAAAAGTGGTAGTGTTTCCACCGTAATAACCACAAAATACAACGTCAAAAATAAAGAAAAGAAAAATCTCCTCGTGCTTCTACTGACAGTAACTTTGCCAGGGAAAATGTAAACAAGCTTGTTTCAAGGAGAATCCGACCCGATGACAGGCATTAGAATAACTATATAGAAATAGCTAATCTTCTTGCAGATGGTCTGGTTTGCTTATGCAGGCATGATAAATGATAAATTAAGACTGTTTCATAACCAGTTAAAACTCCTTATAGTAGCTTTATAGTCTAAAAAGTAAAAGCGCTCATTATGCACAAACGTCCACCTATTACTTATTACTGTTTTTCTTCCACCTTTCATCTGTCTTCTTCCTCTCCTGTCCTCTTGTCTCCTGTCCTCTTCTTCCCTCTTGTCATTTTGTGTACATATGAAACGCAGACAGGGCCTTTGGCAGCCACTCAAACAGGATCGTGTGTGTGTGTGTTGGTGCGTGTCAGGCTAAAGAGCAGAGGGTGATTTGCAGCATTACCTCTACAGCTTTAAACTGCATCAAGCAACTTACAGACCCTTATTTTATGACTGTAATATGAGGTACTTAACATATCACTGCCATAAAGCACAACAGACGCAGGGTCGAGGAACCTGCACAGACAGACACGCATGCACACGTATGTTACTAAGAAGAGCTGATGGTGGAGTTAGAGACAGATGTATGTATAAGCCGAGGGAAGTTTTTATGGTACGGAGTCATGCCTCTCACCCAGGGTAGTAAAGTGGGCCAAGCCTGATATCATCTGATACACTTGTTTGCTCGCCAACCATACAATCACAGCCCTTCCCTGCTGAGGAAGCGTTCAAACTGCTATTTGAACATCAATGCAGCATGCAAATAACATTCACCACCCCTTTTCACATCAGATAAGATAACCCACAATGCCGCGTCTGGCAGCGCAGAGATGTGTTTTGCATCCTAAGGCTACGCTGCTGTTACAAAACATCATAAATGAGCCCTCTCAGCAAGTTCCCTTGGAAAAAGAAGAAGCAGAAGAAGAAGAAGTTAGTGAGTGTTTAAGTATGTACAGTATGTGAGCGTGCATGTGTGTGTAAAAGCACACACAGAGACTTAATGGTAAGAGAGAAGGAGATGGAGAGAGGATTACAGAGGGGGGTGGAGGAGTGAGGTGGCCCTTTAATTTGGAAAGTTTGACGTGAATGACGCACATCTGGCTCCCCAACATGATGGATTCTGCTACACATGCAATATGGGAAAGTGATCCATCCTTCTTTTTCTTCTTTCTCTATCTTCTCCCTCCTGCATCCCTGGTCCCTTACCTCAGCCTTCCATCTCACCAACATGCAACAACTTTTTTTTTTTCTTTTTTTTCCTCTTGCTCAGTTCACTTCCTCCTTCCTGCTTCCCTGACTCCTTCTGTTGGTTTGAGCGTACCAAGCTGCAGTGCAAACGTGCAGACAGACTCTCTCCTCTGTCGCACAAGAGAAAATTGCAGCTCCATCCAGAACACCCGTTACCCTTGCTTTGGACTCTAATATGATTTGCTAATTGCCATTTCACAAGAATTTAAACTCACTAAGGAAGAGCAAATCTTTCAGGGTCCTGCAGCAGCTGCAGCTGTACTCAATGGTGCATATTTCATGTCACGGTTGGTGGGGACAATAATCATGGCAGAGCTGGAGCTACGAGGGCCTGTTGTTGCAAAGTTTCAGAACAACGGAGAAACAGAGTGGCTCCATGAGCACATTAAATGGTGTCTGTCAGTTTCCTGTCTGAGGCGGACAGTATGAGGGGAAAGGGAGAGACGCTTTGTTGCTGCCAGAGGGGCTATGACTAAGATTACAGCATGCATTGGAATAAATTACAAAATAATTTGAAAAAACATTTTAGAGAGACCCATGGCCGAACGAATTAGAGGGGGAGCAAAACTTAAAAATGTATTGGTTTGTGTCCATAATTACCACAGATGCTCTGTCACAGTATTAAATCTCACTAACATTGACTGCACCCTGATGAAGAACAGTGTTAACATATTATTTTTTTGATTGCGAGGAACAATTCAGTAGTCCCTGGATATTGGTAGGGACATGTCCCTACCCAATTCTCGGCTCTTGGCTGTATATGTGTGTCAGGGCCTACATTATCTTTTTTTTCAATTGCTTACATCCTTTTGTCTACATTTTCAAAACTCTAATATGCAGTAGAATCTACTAGAACTACTGTCCTACTAGAAAGACAGGAGCTCATGAAACTGCTAACAAAAAGGTCTGTGGATTATCTTGAGTTACCAGGTTGTGATTTTTTTTAATTTTTCAAATGTATTCTTTTGGTGCTTTGAGCACCACAAGCCGAGTGACACTCATACCAAAAAAATCTACAGGGATAAACAGCAATACAGGCCATGGGGAAAGTATGTATTTTTAATTTTGTGGTGAACTGAAAGAAGGGAGCAGGACTGACAACAGACTCGATGCTGCTGTCCTACTGAGATTTTACTGAAGTAGAATTGATTTACCTGTCTGCTGGAGTTTCTCAGGAAAAGCGCGGTGCAGGATCTTCTGAATTTTCAGTTTTGGGTGAGCTATCCCTTTAAGTAACATTGTGGTAGCATTTGCAGTGGTATTTGCATTTGTCCTCATTCCAAAGATACACTGTTTGTGTCAACTAGTTGAAGTGATAATCCCTCTGGCAACTGAGAACAACTGTCTGTGTGCACAGTCCTGGAGCTTGCTCTTCTTGAGTTCTGTGGTCTTGTGTCTTCATCTTTTGTGCAATTCATCTCAGCAGTTTTTGTGTATTTGTGTTGCTGCAGAACTGTTAATGTGTTTGGGTGAATGTGCTCATACCTGGGTGAAATAATGAAAATCACAGTTTTTGAAGTTGTGGAGAATTTATTTATTGTATGGAAGGTCTCTGGATGTAACTATTCAATATTGTTGTCAATTGTGCACCTTATCTGATTTTAATCCATAATAATACATCATTTATTTGTTCGTTTTATTTTGTATCATTAATCTGAACATACAAAGTTATATTAAAGTTATCAAACAAATCTCACTCTCTCTCTCATACTCAAAAGAAAACAAGAATCCTCATTTACACTGAAAAGTAATTTGTCTATCTCCAGGCTTTGTCCATCAAAGTTTTCAGACTTTATTTTGCTCTGTTGTTCAGTCACTAAATGTGAGTTGTGAAATATGTGTTATTTAAAGAATTATTTCTTGATCTTATTTAGTTATTGCTTTTTGTTTCATCTGTTGTGTTTTAACATTACTCACCTCAACAGGAGACCTGCGCATTGTTAAGTAAAATACAATATTCCAAACTACATTTTTTCAATCTTGATCTAGTGTGAGTGCAAAACAAATACTTTTAACATGTCTTGCATCTGACCCCATAGTCCTTCTCTGGTCTTTCTGGAAGTCAAGGGAGAGTTCATGATGGAACCATTTAAATGTATCTGACCAGCTTTGTGCCCAGAAAAAGACTAATTATTGATTTTACATTTCCCGATGGTTCCCCAGCCTCAACAGCCTCATTCCCAGGGCAGATTTGTCCATGCATTACATGATAATCAATCATACCATTAACCTTGTGCACCTTACAGGCCGGGGTGGTTGGTCAGCTAGAGCAGACATGATGAACACCTTCAAACTTCCAATACATCCAAACTAGTGGTGGGTCTGTGGCGTTCTCTGGAATGACGCTCACTCGATCTCTCCTTGACTGGAAAAGCTGCCCTGAAATGCGTCAGAACACCCACTTCAACACTTTCTGCTGAGTTTTCGCAAAGAGATAAAAACTACTGCAGCAAAACATTTACCCCTGACTGCTGCAATGCTCAAAATTCACACTTCAACCTACTATCCATCTCACCAGACCAGACTATCTGACCATCCACACTGAAATGTCAACTGTAGCCTCTCAGACAGTCTGCTTGATGCAGGCTCAGATCTCGCAATATTTTCACACGTGCATCCATTAAGAGATATACGAAGTTTCGCGGTACATCAACACCATGTTTACACGCTACCTGGGAAGCTACAGTTGACATTTCGGCTAAAAACACGGTGTAAATAGCGTCTTTGTGGTTAAATTTTAATGTCGCGGCTCACGGACACTTGGATTACACCACATGAGCAGGATGGAGACATTTTGTGTTTGTTTTGTTCTTTTTTTTTTTTTACATTTTATCCGTGGTCTCCATTCACTGCAATTGTACTGGATTTGGCTGCAACCCTGTTTTCTGCTGAAACTCCAGGATTGTTTAGTGAACTGAAGATCTTCACCCATCATCACATTAGCATAGGGGTGAGTTCATATTGAGTAGATTATCGTTCTGGGGTGGAATATCGCTTTAATGGAATATATTGATCTCAAAAACATGGTGCCAAAGTGCAAACCATCAAAAAGTTTTAAAATAAGATTTGGATATTGAAGAATGTGATGAATGGTTTCAAAAGGCTCTTAATACGCACAATTTTTTCCTCTGAAAATGTTTTAGATATCATTGAATAAATGTGTTCAATTTAATCTGTTTTCTGAGTGTTTTCAGACTTGTCAATGAGTCTAAATGAAAATTTCCTATTAATCAACAGTCTATTAGTTGCTATAGGAACACCCCCACACTACTCACTATGAAAAAAAAACAAAAAACAAAAAAAAACAGCGATACACTAAAAGACGCATCAGCGTGTCACAGTTCCTAGGTCAGTGTCATTCCTCTGAATAAATGAAAGAAAAAGATAGATGTGTGAACGCTATATGGTCTCATATTCATGTAAATGAAATAGCCTGAATGAATGAATGAATGAAATGAAATTTATTTTTGAACATGAGAATCAACAAGGAAGCATTTTTCACATGACATTTCTCACAGAAAATCAATTAAATTAAAGGTCTCTACATGTTCAAAAAAGGAGAAGGAAGAAGCTAACTTATGTTTACCTTCCCCTTTTATACATCTTAATTTTCTAAGTCTATGCTTCTTTACCTGCCTTCAACAGGCAGAAGTTCCGTGATGGTGTGGTTTGGTAGTAGTGTGATCTTGTAACTGTTACTCACCTCAGGTTTGATGTTTTTTTTATATGTTTCAGAGACCGCAGATGCAGAGTGAAGGTCTGAGGCAGTCCATGTCATTTCTCTTAGAGTGTGAATTTTCTCATGAAGATGCTGGCTCAAAAAGAGGAGGTATGTGACATAGATGTTTTATTAAGACCTGGTGGGCCCCGCAGTATTACAGCAGGAGGAACACGACTAGGCATATTCATTGGGCTGCATATCCATGGAAGTAAGTCTGGAAGATAGAAACTTTTTTGGACTAGCTGAGCAATTCTCATTGGACTGGATAAGGGCGTATACTTAGGGTCCAGTATCCAGGTTTTAATAATACATCCTTGGTATGTGTTTGCAAAAATTACTTTGTGACAGATGTATCAATTTTTAATGAATTTTCCACAAAATTGTATTTGTATTTGTGCTTATGTACTGATGTATGTTTGACACTTGCATCAAATAACACCAACTCTACATTTCAATTCAAAACTTACTGGGGAGTCTTTACAGCCCCAGTGAACAATGCAGGACAGTCTGCAATGTGGGAAAGAAGGTCACCGACAAATAAGACAGAAGGCAAACCACCATCGAACCATGCAAGAAGTAAAGATGACTGACAGAGCATCACTCTGGAATATATCAAGTAGTCAGTCAGTCTGATAATGTGAACATTTGACTGCTGGTTGCCATTAGCTGAATCATTTCTATGTGTTACTGGCTATCTTGTTCTATTCTGCTCAGGGTGACAGAAATGAAGAACTATGGCGTGAAAGCAGCGCAAAACATTTCTGGAGGATTTTGCTAAAGAAAGACTGTTATGTGACCTGTCAAAAGCAGCGTATTGTCACATTTGTAACAGAATGGGAATGGAAAGGCGTTCAACCTTCACAAAATGTCTGCATAAGAAAGTTCCAATCAATAAATGTGCCATGACCTTCCAGCCCTTGGAGAGCTTTTCAATCTTGGCCACAATGATGGGCAAGACACAAATATGCACACAGTACATCCATGTCCACACACGCACACGCTCACACACAAACAACTGGCCTCCAACCCTGAAGTACACGATAGAGTATGTTAGATTTATTATCAGTCCACACTTTAGGAGCCTCTAAATCGTAAGAAAGGCAGTATTGTGTATGCAGTGTAGAGGGTGTGCTTGGCAGCTAAATGTTTTTGAAAATGCATTGTATATGCAGCGTGATTCATTCAAACGCATCTCCTCACAAGTGCAGTCAGGCTGGTGGGTGCACTTGAGTTGTGATCCAGCAAACGCTCACAAATACACACAAGCTTTGTTCACAAACAGGTACAACAGCGAGTGCTGCAAAACTGTGTGGAGGATGTTCCACTAAAGCAAGGAGAGGACTTAAAATATGAATTCATTATGAGTGACCGAATCAACTAAACAAATCACAAAGAATCCACTCAAGACAACACGTAATGTAGGGTTGTTTTTTCTCTCTGAAAACAAAGTTTTGAGAATATTCACCCTTTGAGCACCAGTTTGAAAAGCTCATCAGAGCATAAACCAAGCGGGACTAAAAGCATAAAGAGGACATGTGCCTCAGTATTTTAATATAAGTGTGTAACTGTTTAGCAGATTTTTGAATGTCCAGAGTGAAATATTTGGAGTTACAGTAATTTAAGGGTTTTAGTTTGGAAAATGCAATTGGCTACTAATGGAATTCAAAAGTTATTTTCCAAATCATGGTAATTATGTTAAATTATACAGGTACATACAAAATTAACCTTCAGAAGGCAATTACTTATGACAGTATTCAAATATTATTGTTTATACACTGCTTATCCCTGCTGCTTCCATGATGACTGAACTTCCTCTCATTCCTCTTCCAATATTTTCACATTTCTGTAACGTAGTGAATTAAGGGTTGTTGTTTTTTTCCAACCAAACCACTGTTGGTGATTGTTGGAACAGTGGAAAGATGAACTAAGACAGGTTTGGTGAGTGTGTTTGGAGTCTGGTGGCTTTGGTGAGAGCGATAAATTAGCTGTTTCTGGCTAAACAAAACATATCTTACTCTTTAACAAAAACGTCCATCTCTGTCAGGATTCTTTCCAAGACTTAGAATAACAGCCTGTCAGCGGCAAAAACAAGCACTTTTAGTGAATGTACTTTAATGGTCCGGCTTTGCCCATAAGGATTACCTTACAACCTGTTATGTGGCTGATGGCTGCAGCAGTCTCGCTAAATACTGGACCAGTTTCAAAAATGTTGTTCCCATCAGACACTTGACACAAAAACACGGGGAATAGGTGGGGGTCCAGATCGAAAAATAACTTTAAATAGGCTAAAAGTTCAAAAAGAATGCTCAATCAATCAAGAAAATAACAAAATTTTATTCTGCAGGTGGAAGCTCTGCCTATAATATGCATCAAAGTCTATCGCATAAAATAGCAAGACTTGTTTTATCAGGCATTTCATGGCTTTAGAGAGAGATGTGGGAAAAATTGCTCTTTGAATATTCTCTTGTTAACAAATGAGCATAAACACTCCAGTTTGCTCCACACCTTTTTGTAAAAACTTTGTGTGTGCGTAAACACAAAGCCTTCACAATGAACACTGTGTACTGTAGAGAAGGTAGAAATGATTGAACACTACTTACTGTAATTAAAGCTGTAAATGTATTGCAGTGTATTTTTTGTTTGTTTATTTGTTTGTTTTTACACATTTTTAATATTAAAAACGTCCAGTACTGACCCAGCATCCCATAAAAATTAAAGGGAGGTATTCAACAATACAGTAGAGTACAGAAACATATCATTCAATGATCTACATCATTTTAGGGTTTTGCTTCTGTTCTATACGTTACATTTAAAAATGCCACTTCAACAGGTATTCAACTGTACCATCTATTTTCTCCCTAACTCCTCATCTAAGCCCACTAATGATGAAAAGCACCATACCCGCTGACATCTTCTGAGAGTAAATCAGAGTTGTAAATGATTTTATATTTTTATAAATGAGTTTTCATCAAGTCCACTGTAACCTCCTGTGCCTATCCTGGCCCAGAGAGCTCGCCACTGGAGGAGACTGTGATGTCCATCAGCCTCTCTGTCAAGCTACAGATGCCTGGCCCTGAAGTCAGTGTCCATTTGGCACTGTGTCCACACTGATGGATTTGTAAACATTAGGACCAACATGTCCACGCACTCCTCTACACACACACATACGATTCCTCTCTCTCAGTCTCGCTCACGCCAGCACCCAGTGTCCAGATGATTACGGGGCCATAAGGTGCCCTCTGACTCCATCATCACAAAGGTAATCCCGTCGCACCAGAGAAGAATCGCCAGGCCTTCTTCTGCTTTCTTACTCAAACATAATTCTCCCCATTTGGCATTTTGACATCATATCTTCAGTCTCCTCCTCAGTCACCCCTACCACAGTTTTCTTTCTCTCTAGCTGGCGAAAACACGGCCATAATAACTTTATTTTATTTTTCTCCCTCGCTCCAATGCACAACATTCAACCCTTACCTCTCCATTCTCTTTTTAATGTCTTTTTTGTCCTCCCCTGCCTTTCTTCTTTCTTTTTTCTGACTTCCAAGGTCAGACAGGACAAACAATGCCACTGGTGTCTGTCTGAATGTGGCTCGCTACCCACCGCCACTGCCACGGTTGCCTTGGCAACGCACTAACCATTAATTTTCAATTAAAGCAGACAAAGAGATGACAGCTCAGGGTCCATGGAAGATGTCAAGAAGCAGTATTAATATACGACAAGTGAGCATAATTGTGTGTCCATTTTCCTCAGCTCTCATCCATGCTATCAGTGAAATGTGAAAGCGGCAGATAATTTGAGGGTGTGGGAGACGCCGGCCACTGTTTTCTTTTAACCAAGACGCCTCTGATGTATCTCTCTGAGAAATATGGCATTCATCATTACCTTTATGAATATTTTGTCAGGGATGTTATTATTTTCATTATCACTCTATCAGAAAGATGTTATTTCACTTGCGATTCAAATGCTGACACACACACACACACACACACTCAGACACACACACACACACACACCTGTAAGCTGTATGTGGTGCGAGGACACAGCGCTGACTGTATTTCGTAGGTTGTTATTTGATTTCCATTATCCAACCATTATGATGAGACCTCCAACTAATGCAAATGTGTGAGCTGCTCTCCGTCTCTTTGTCTGGTTCTGCAGAACCAATAGTATACCCATTAACGCACAGACACAAGTTCACACACAAACATGCACTAATAATACACATACGCACACAAACGCAAGGCCAGTGTAGACCACGGACTTCACTCAGAGTAGGGGGCCTTGGAGAGTACAGAAAAAAACATGCGCAACAATTAAGTGTTCAACCTTACAAAATATCTGGAAATATTTTATCACCGATAAGGTAAGGGAGGCAGAGATAGTTAGTGGCAGACAGCTGAAGAAAAGAACATCAAATATTTGAGGTAACAAACAAAAAACAATGAAGAATGCACATATTGTGTGATGAAGTGAATAAACACCCCAGGGGACACTTTGTAAAGGCTTTTTTCAGATATTGAGATGTGGCTTAATGACGTTGTATGTGTGTTTAAACTCCACTGAAACCTGCCATGACATGCAATGTCTCCACCTGAATAAAAAAGGCCTGAAGGGTTTACCTGGTTCTCACACAAAACCACAAACACAAGCTTGTGAAACAAATCGTACCATATCTGAACAGACCACCACATTGGCACTGGTTCATACAGTGTGTGTGTGTGTGTGCATGTGTGTGAATGCATGAGGGTGTGTGTTGGGGTACAAATAGGTTACAGAGGAAATGTGTCTGCCATACCAGGGTTGAGTAATCTGTCATATGCCAGGCCAGATAAGGCCCAGCACAGACGCTTTGTAACATAAGGTAAAACAGTGTGTAATGGAGGCTATTGTGGATTGTTTTCAGTGTGTGTGTTCTTGGTGTTAGAGTGTGGGCGTTTAGGTCTGTGTGAGGAAAGTATATTTGGAGATAAGGTGAAAACAAAAGTCTGTCGACAAGAGAAGAAAAATGGGCCTTGTGTTTTCTTATTTTTCTTTTACATTTGTTCTGAAACAAACCATTAAGAGAAAAATAACAAAATTCTATGTGAGATTCCTGAAACATGCGTGGACACTCAAGTCTGTTCTTACCCCCCCTGAATATGTTGATCTAGAATTGGATATGCATGCCAGGAAATTTGCTGTTTTCATGTAGAAATGCCCCAATACATACAGACTTAAAGTCTATGTAAAGTAGCAATAAATGTGTGTTCTGAGTTTGTCACACCACAGAAACATGTGTTTTTAATCACCCAGCCAAATTTGAATGATTAAAAAAAACGCTAAGCATATAAAATTAGGTCTCAAAGTAATGAAAAAATGATCAGTTTTCTCTGCTATGAGATGCTGGGGGGGTGTTCGCTGGAGGCGCTGAAACCACGCCCACGCACGGGAGGGTTCCCGCCTCCGTGTCCTGTACAAGGAGGAGACAGTGGTCGCTAACGCTGGCAGCCTCATTGGACTGACCAAGCCCTACTCATTTGAGCCACACTGACCTTGCCTTGTTCCTCACAGTCTGCATCAGAATCAGAAGAATAATTTATTTATTCCATTTCCATTTCCACACAAGGCAACTTTTACTCTCTTTGATGGGCACATAATTCTGCTGGCATCGCTGCCCGCGGGATAATGACGAGACCACAGATATGTTGAAGTGACACAAGCGGAGCAGACAGTGACTGTTGGTCGAGTCTTGAAGGGAACCCCAGATCCGCTGAAGATCTCGCGAGTGAACATTTTAACATCATAATGAAGGAACAACATACAACAATCTGGCGAGAATTTCACAAATCAAGGGTTCCCTTCCAGACACGACCGAAGAAAAGCATTTCAGGGTTCCCCAAACTCTATAACACAACATTAAAAGCAGACAACGATCTCGCCAGTGAACATTATACATGGCGAAATGTGAACAGTCAGGTTGGTTCATAAGATTTGTGAATCATATAGTTTATGAACTTAAGCTATTTTCAGAGCTAATGTTAGTTATCCGTTTGTATATCAGGCAGGTCATAGCAGTTGTGGCGCTGTGCTTTGCCTCACTACGCCCTACCTCACGGTGAGTCCGTGATAAATTTCTTTCACATGAAGGCCCCTTAAATAAAGTCACCAAGCTGCTACTCTGCACATTATGGCATCCAGGGAACACGCATACATGTGGTGGATGAGGCATAACTGGTTAGACAGCTAGCAGCAAACTGTCACCAGCACTATCTGAACCTCGCGAGCGAGCTGGAGAACCGCCGAGGATACTGCGCTGTACGTTTTTATCGCTGGAGCAGCAGGGGCGGGTTTATGCTAATGGAAGCTGTGATACACAGCACGACTTCCATTTCAGAGCCGCCCACAAAATCCTGAACACAGAAATCTTGAAACACAATTTGAAGTCTAAATCCACAATTCAATTCTAAATAGTTAGGAGGCTTTTACACGTTTTCAGCAATAGGTGGTTTGCAGTCACGTGATTCCGATGACGCGCGAAGTTCAGATGGGGGGCAGGAAGTGGAGAACGGTGATTGGAAATGATGGAAAGCGAGTACTCAAAAGCATTGGTTGAGCCTGCACTTAGCAGGTATTTTCAAAAATTAGAAAAACATATCGGATATGATCCATACACACTGAGGAAAAGTGATTTTTCGTACTTGTTGTCGGACTTGCCTGGTGTGGAGGCCGTTGATATTACGAACTACCGTACCTCGTCCTCCAGACCTCCTACTACACTGCTAGCCAAATGAAGGCGTACAAGAGTCTGGAGGCGTATAATTACTTTGTGTGTGGTTGGGTCAGCGACCTCGGATCCAAAGCAGCACTGAATGACCGCCGTCTTGTTTTTGCCCGGGTGAGTAAATGTAATTCACTCTTTACATTGCAGTTTCATCACTAATGTAACGTTACATGAATGCACCACTGGCGTTAGGCTACAAGCTACCTGGCTAATTGTAAATACTAGTTTCTACTAATCTAATCACAGATGTAACGTTAGCTGTGTTTCTAATAATATTATAATACCCTGCTCTGTATTTTTGATTATGTATTTTTAAGTACCTTAATTATTGTAGTATTACCTCTCACGAAATGGTCACTGCAGACACGGGCGTTGCTCCCCCTGACCTAAGACAGAGGTTTTTTAACCAGGTCTGTCGCCGTTTTTCGGTCAGTTTTTTAAATTTCTCCCCTTTGTGGGTTACAACTTTCGGAACTCGAAAGTAGCTCTTTTGATTTTCCCAGTTTGACCGGTTTGTACAGCCGTAGACAGCACAAAACTTGGCCATTTTCCTGTTGTTATCCTGCCGGCAAAACACTTCCTGCCCCCCATCTGCAGTCGTGACGTTCCGCGTGACGTCACCTGCAAACCACCTATACATTTATGACCTATATAATGTGTTTAGAAGAAAATGTCCAAATTCCCTTTACACAGCCTTTAAGTGCCATGCGCACACCACAAACCAATAAGCCACTTAAGTTTGACAGTTAAACTCAGAAAAAAGAGGACAAGAAAGAAAAAGGAAAGGAAATACCATCAAAAGAAAAGAAAAGAAAAACTCTTTCGACATACATGGTTGAGCGCTTTGGAGCATCATTGGAGAGGTTTCTCTGTTGCAGGTGCAGTCAGGTGCAGCCAGGTTGTTCGCTCCCCCAGCACCGGTTAAACAGTAGGCCGTGGTGTGCCAGATCTCTCACCAATCTCTCTCTCTGGAAGCTCCCAGTGGCCAGGAAATGATAGCAGTGAGTACCTGCAGATGATTTGGATTATATTGTTTTCAGTCTGATCTATGTTGAGGCTCTAGAACAGCCCATAAGTTTTGTATCCTAATCACCTTTATGTGTAAACATTTATGAAAATATTTGCATATGACAACCAGTGTGATTTAAAACAAAGCTTCATATTTCTATGAGAACAGGCATCTATATGCAACTGGAATCCAGCTAATTTGATCACATATCAATTAATGTGTGAAATAATCGTGAAATAATATTCCTTTACTGATAATCTATTAACTGTGAACTAATCACATAAAGTCACAGTGACTTGATAATTTATTAATGATAAGCAAAAGAAATTCATGATCCATGGTGCATTAATTCTAGAGCTGCAACAACTAATTGATTGATTGATTATTAATCAATTACTAAATGAATCGGTTTGAGCAATTTTTTGAGAAAAAAAGTCAAAATTCCAGCTTCTTAAATGTGAATATTTCCTGGTTTCTTTAGTCCTCTATGACATTAAACTTTGGGTTGCAGACAAAAGAATTATGTTCGAGGATGGTAAGATCAAAAGGTCACACTTCACAATAAGGTTACAAATCATATCCAATCATTAAAATCAAAGGGAGAGTTCACCCCCAAATCAAAGATACATATATACTGTAGTATTCCTCTTACCTGTAGAGCTATTAATCCATCTAGATTGTTTTGGTGTGAGTTCTTGAGTTTTGGAGATATTGGCTGCAGAGATGTCTGCCTTCTCTCCAACATAGCGGGACTAAATGGCTCTCGGCTTGTGGTGCTCAAAGCACCAAAACATTAAACTTATTTTGAAAAATTCAACAGCAATGTGTCTTTCCAGAAATCATGGCCCAATTACTAAAGATATTCCACAGACCTTGATGTGAGCACTTTCATGTATTTCTGTTTCTTTCTACAGTAGAATCCACCAGAATTATTTCCTGTCTGCAGTAGAATCTACCAGAACTACTTTCTTTCTACTTCAAAAAAGTAGTTCGAACATGAAATGCTCACAACAAGGTCTCTGGATTATCTTGAGAAACCAGGTCCTGATTTCTGGAAAGACATATTGCTGTTGAATTTTTCAAATGTACTTTTTGGCATTTTGACTACCACGAACTATGTGTCATCTAGTTACATTACATTTTAGAAAAGGCAGGCCTCTCTACAGCCAATATCTCCAAAACTCGGCAACTCACACCAAAACAATCTAGATGGATTAATAGCTCTACAGGTAAGAGGAAATACTATATATGTATTTTTGATTTTGGGGTGAACTGTCCCTTTGATTTGAATGATTTAATATGATTTGTAACCCTATTATAAAGTGTTATCTTTTGATCCTAGAACTAATAGGAAGTACAATGAATGACACAAACATTCTTAAATTGTTCACATATACAGATCAATTGTATACAAATACAAATGCATACAAACAATCACACGCAAGGCTCAGTGATATATGAAGAGAAATGAAGCTGCCTTGTTGGCCAGGTCTCTGCCAGAACTGATCTTGTTTTTGCCATCACTCAGCGTCTCCCCCCACTTCTTTCTATCCTCCCATAACAAAACCCCACTTTTATCCTCACTCACCCCCACTTTTCTTTCATCCCCAACTGTCTCTCTGTCCCTCCCTCCCTCTGCCCACTGCTGAGTGTGCCCCTTAAATCACACAGCCCCTAAACTGCCCCATAAAAGATGGCAGGTTCTCCCCTGCCTCCCCCCTCCTCTCTCCCACCTCTGTCTCCACACATTACTGCTTTAATTAAGGTAATTACTTTCAGAGTAGTACTAATCGGATCCTCTTCTCTCCTGGCGCACACACGCGCTCATGCACACACACTCACACACAAGCAAGAACACAATTTACTCATACACACTTTACTCACTTGGCATTGTATATACACCTACAAAACATGTGATGCCTGTGTAAACGGAACCCTGACCTGATTTTAAGGTCTAAAGCTGGACCATAACTAATGACAAAAGTCCAAGAAGATGTTTGTCTCCACACCTGTGATTTAGCCGAGACACATCAAGCAGAAAATGTTCCAGTGTAGATGAAAACCAGACATGCCAACCTCCAGGTCTGCTGATCAGCTGCACTCTTTCTTAAATATTATGAATTATTAAACACCTATTAGCTCCTTCATACTGTCTAATTAAAGTGGTCCCAACCAGACCATTTCTTTATTATAACATTATTTGACTTGCGTGCTTTAAGAGCTCTCATTTCCCGCTTTACTTCTTTTCAGCCATCAAACACTGTCACTGCAGCAGAAGTCTTGTAACATTCATGTGTTGTGAGTTGTACAGCAGATTTTTGTTTAAATTGTTATTAACTTCAACATGTGGCACCAGCTGAAATCTGGTAATGTAATCACGCAGAACAAAAACACTGCATGAAAACACTGCTCATCCTGCCAGAAAAAATAACATTCAAAGGGAAATTTGAGAAACAGTGATTGTGTCGCTTGTCAGCAGACTTTAGTTGATAACTGGTGTTTTGACAGCTTTAGAAAAAGGAGAAAAAGAAGTTAGATTCTACAAATGGTACTTGCTCGCAGTTTGTGTTTGTTCCTGTGCCAACAACATAAATGAAATATTATTTCTAGAAACGCTGAGGTTTCATTCATGATCTAGCTGTTACAATCTGAACAGTTTAAGGTTAGGGAAAGTGTTTTGCTGTCCATGAATGATGAAGAAGGATTGAGATGAATGAATTTCCAAAGAAGTGCCTTAGAGCCTGATGGCAGAGGGAGGCCAACCCGTTCTTATGCCAGCTTGTCCAATATCGATGCTGTGTCTCATACTGATACAAAAGGTACACTTTAGCAGCTGTATGAGACACTGCTAGAAAGCCTTTTCAACATGTTGCTAACAATGTGAAGCAGTTGCAGTTTGTGTAGCTTCAGGAGCATCATTCATTGAACATGCTCATGTCTGGAGTCTCTGTTATAGTGAAAAACAGACTGATCTGCGTTATAGGTTACATTTGTCTCCTCTATCTGTTCTCCCACCATATATCCTTGTAGTTCTCATCCATTATGGTGTGTTTCCAGTTGGAAATTTCAACAGTATGTTGGTGTTCAACTTACAGATAGAAGTTAGCCTGGCCATTCAAATTAATATAAAAACAATAATGTCATGCACCATTTAGTGTAACATCATTATACAGACTAGGAGGAGGTTCTATTTAAACAAACCCAGAAGAAATGAACTAAGAGAGATTAGGAAAAGATCCTGTTTTGGGTTACATTCACATAACGTAAGTGAAGCAAGTCACAAGACTAAAGTCGCATGACAGAAGTCGCGAGACACATGTAATGTTATGTACCTTAAAACTTGTGGTTTCACATGGGACATGAACCACAATCTCCTGGGTAACAGTCCTGTGTTTCTTTGACCCATTTATCCACGCTACGTCCACTCTACACAGACTTTCTCACTCTTAACACAATGTCAAACGCTCGGTGCATCTTACA
>JAJHUR010080688.1:0-14888 GCA_027495735.1 Lutjanus campechanus | reverse complement strand
ACAATTAGCCAATTAGAAAATTAATTAATATTCTGGTCAAAGCCACATTTTCTTCATTACATAAATGCAAAAATACAGTGGAAAAAAAAACAAAGAGGGGAAATCGCATGAAAAATGACAGTTCTGACTCCTGTTCTAATGTGTACGATCTTCAGCATTTGGCTGCGTGTTCTCATCCACTGAGGTGCTGTTACATCATTTGATGTGATAAATGATAAAATGTCAGTCGGACAACAGCATCAATTCTTTACTACAAAACCCAGTTCCAAGATAGTTGGGACTTACACTATAAAATGTAAATAAAAACAGAATGCAATGATATTAAATTGAATACAGTACAAAGACAAGATATTTAATAGTCAAACTGACTAAATTTGTTTTTTGGAAATATACACTTATTCTGAATTTAATGTCCTCAACATATTTCATAAAAGTTGGGACAGCTGCAACAAAAGACTGAGAAAGTTGTGGATTGTTTGGAACATTTAGCAGGTAAACAGGTTAATTGGTAACAGGTGAGAGTATCATGATGGGGTATTAGAGGGGAGAAAAGATCCAGTCGTTCACAAGCATGGATGGGAGGGGGGTCACCACTTTGTGAAAACTACATGGGCAAATAGTCCAACAGTTTAAGAACAACGTTTCTCAGCATACATTTTTGGGAAATTTTTTTGGGAAAGACTTATGTGACAAAAGCCATATGTGAACATCATCCAGAAATACCACTGACTTATCTTCAGCTCACCTGAGATGAACTGATGCAAAGGGGAAAAGTGTGCTGTGGCCTAACAAGTCCACATTTCAGATTTTTTTTGGAAATCATGAATGTCCTCCGGGCTTAAGAGGAAGAGGATGATCCAGATTGTTACCAGCACTAACTTTAAAAAAACGGCATCAGAGATGGTTTGAGAGTGTGTTAGTGCCCATGGCATCATGGCTAATTGTCACATCTGTGAATGTCTCAGTAATGCTGAAAGGTACGTGCAGGATTTGGAGCTTTCCATCCAGATGATGTCTTTTTCAGAGACGTCCCTGCTTATTTCAGCAAGACAATGACAAGACACATTCTGCACATGTTAAAACAGTGGGGCTTCGTAGTGAAAGAGTTCAGGTACTGGACTGACCTGCCTGCAGTCCAGACCTGTCTCCCATTGAAAATGTGTGGAGCATTGTGAAGCGTAAAATATGACAACAAAAACCCCGGACTGTTGAGCACCTGAAGTCCTGTGTTAAACAAGAATGAGAAAAATTTTTACTTTCAAAATTTAAACAATTACTGAGTGCAGTTAAATGGAAAGGTGATGTCACACAGTGGTAAACATGTCCCTGTCCAAACTTTTTTTTTTTTTTGCAGGCATCAACTTCAGAATGAAAATATATTTACTACTGTATTCAATTGAATATATGTCTAAAAAAGAATTTAATTATTACATGATATTTTTTATTTATGTTTTACAAGGCGTCCTAACTTTTTTGGAATTGGGGTTTGTACATTAAAGGCTTACTCTTTTTATTATTGTATCATGAACCCTTTGCCAATATTGTTTATAAAATGGTCATGCTAATAAAGTAAAATTGAACTGAATTGAACATTAGGTTTTGCAAATATAAGCATTTTAGACAATTAGTGTAGGGAAAGAGCTTTTCTACTGAGCCAGAATACACAACATCAGCACCCTGACTCTGTTTGACCTGAATAGAACAGAACATTAATTAGTATCATAGGTAACACCTGTGTTTGCTCTACTATTTCACATCTAGATGGCCGCTGTGAAAAAGGCCCTTTGACCGCATGTTCTATGAAAACAAATTGTGTGAAAATTGTGTGAATGGTAATAATAGTTTTGAAACAGTGACCAGAGAATTGGCAAAAGGATGTTGGTAATTGTTAAAAAAAAAAAGTAACCTGTAACTTTTTTTTTTCTCAGGAGTTTCCAGAGAAAACTCGACCGGTGAGCTTCAAACATCCTTTGTTCCAGTGCCCGGACATGAGTCCTTCACCCTCTGTCCCCTCCTCAGGTCTGTCCACATCACTCACTGCCCCCACCCCAAATCTGAATCTGTATCCAAGAGTTGAAACGCTACATTCTCTTTAATCTCCGTCTTTCCTTTCACCCTTTGGTCCAGTTGAATTTGTGAAGGCAGCAGATATCAAAGTCATCGCTGCTCTGGGGGATTCACTGACAGTAGGTGTTACTTGTTGTTTTTTAAACTTTAACTGCAATGGTAATACAAGATACTACTGTTGGATCCTCAGTAGGCTTATGCAATTAAATTCATGATGACTAAATGTTGCAGCAGTGCAGCCAGAATACTTATCATCACTTTGTTTTCTGTACCTTTTTATAGCAATTTATGTGAGTTGTTAAATGTCAGGTATCTGCTGTGAAATTTAAATTTACTTTTATGACACATTCAAAGACCTCTTCAAAATGCAGTAAACAATACCAGAAATGCAGTGGGTGTATTGTTATTTTCCTCAGATGTTGTGTCTCTTCTTTTCAGACGGCTATAGGTGCCAACGCCACCACTGTCCTCGGGATTCCCATTGAGTTTCGTCATGTGTCGTGGAGGTGACAGAAATCATGTGTGAAACCTACAATGGATCTCTTGCAAAGATGATATTTGTGCATGTAGCCTGCACATAAGATAATTAATATTCATGTGTCTTGACCTTTTCAACAATAAGTAAACTTACATTATATTAAATTGTTTTTAAATGATAAACTCAGTCCTCTGTGACTGCTACTATTACATATGATATCATTAGATTATTACTATAAAATATTGATAAATGCCCTTTAGAATTACCCTAACTCCAAAGTGACATCTTCACAATGTTTGTTTTGTCCAACGAAGTGTCCTCAAAACTATTAAAAAATTTGAAAATTAGTTAAAACAATTAAAAGGAAAAGCAGCAATTTCTCACATTTGAGAAGATGACACCATGAACCACGGCTAAAAATTATCAAAATAATTACAGATTAATTTTATGTCAGTGGATTGATCAGCTGTACATTTTCACGTTTCATGTGCAAAAATCCCAATTCGCAAAGTAACTAGTAACTAAAGCTGTCGAGCAAATGTTATGGAGTAAAAAAGTACAATATTTCCCTCTGTATTGTGGTGGAGGAGAAGTAGAAGGTGTTCTGAAAGGAAAATATTCAAGTAAAGTACAAATTTGTACCTAAGTGCAGTGAGTAGATGCCACCACTGGTTTTAGTACTAATGCTTTTCACATCTCTTCATCTCACAGTATTGGAGGCTATGGGTCATTTCAGGATGTCATTACTTTGGCAAGTAAGATGTTTTAATCACTGATGATGTCTCAGCTTTCTCTTAACAACATGTTCCACATAAATCCCCACCAGCTAAATAAAAAAACACCATACATCGTCCTGACACATTTTGTTTTCCAAATGTGCTCTTCAGATATCATCAAACTGTTCAATCCCAACCTGATCGGTGCTGCTCCAGGCAAAACAGTTCATGGGATGCAGGCTCATATCAGTGAGACAGGCTTCAACCTGGCTGTGACTGGACACAACACCTTGTAAGGACTCATCAGTGAGACATGAACTGTTTTTGAGTTGCTATGCAACCAGTAATATCATTACCTTGTAGCCTGATTTTAGCTCTGTTTTGGCTTCAAGCAACTTCCACTAAGAAACTGTATGTTTTTGTGCAGTAATGTAAGCTCTGGGACCTTCTCTTTTATGGATAAATGGTGCTTAGAAAGATGTTATTCTGTCTTTCTAGCAACCTCCCTGGCCAGACGAGACATCTGATTGATACGCTGAGAGGTTATGAGGTACAATAATGGCCTGCTTTCTCTGAAATGTAACAACAGAGGGAGGAGAGAGTTCATATTCCGCAGTAAAATGATGTCCATGAATCTTTTTTGATGAAAAGTTACCCTCTGACCTCCTCTGTCGTCTCTTTCTTCAGGGTCTGAACTTTGAAGAGGACTGGAAGCTTTTGACGATCCTCATGGGCATGAATGACATCTGTGATTACTGCAAAGATAAGGTCTGCCTTCCTCTTTTTGAAATTAGTTCAGTTCAATAAAAACGTGCTTTTATGGAATATGTCATTGTTAAATTTGTCATTAATCCGTGCAGAGTCTCCATGTTCTCTCTAGGCTCTATTCTCAGTCGATAACTTCATTCACTATATGACCGTCTCCTTGGAAATGCTGATGAATGAGGTGAAGTGAAAGAAAAGGAGACAAGACTTATTAGAATTAGTCAGGGCTCAGTATTACTGCTGGTATTCACTACAGTGTGGGTGTCTTTTTCTTCATGCTTCAGGTTCCTCGTATGATTGTTAATGTCGTTCAGATCCTGCCCATGCAGACTCTGAGAGAGGTGCAGAAGCCCACCCCAGGGTGCCTGCTCCAAAGGTGAGCCACTCTTTCTTAACATGAACATTTAATTGACCTTTAAAACCATCCCTCCTCTCAAGAACTGTTTTGTTTATTGTTACTTAGCTGCAGTGTTTGAGCTTCACTGTGCAGTTTGATGGACGTGCAGAGTTTTGACACTGTTTTCACATCAATCTCCTGAAGAGGGAAGGTTTCTCTGTGCTAACCTTCAATCTGGGTTTAAGACATATTTTTGGTATCTAATAATGACTAACTAGTTTGGAGTTAATCATGGTCCAATATACAACGTATACAAGTGTGATTTTGAAACTTGAACCCACCAGCTCTTATACACTGAAGGAGAAGGAGCAGATGTAATTTTAGGAATGTTTTAACTGACCTTTGTTTTAGATTAACCATATGTTCATTTATTTATTATTTATTAGTTTATTTTTCAGCAACAATGTAAGAGACATTGTAGCCAAGGCTAATTTGCAAACCCCTCCTGTCCATGGTTAAACTTTTGTACCTAAAAAATGTGACAAAATAACAATAATTCATTAATTGAACTGAGTACATAATAACTAGTGACATTCTCATACATGTGTCATGATCAAATAAAAGTCACAATGTTTACATCATATTACAATCATTTTACGTTGTGCATCTGTTCATTTATCTCTGTGCATGTGTGTGCGTACAAGTGCATAAACAGAGATCAATAATAACAGGTTTGGTTTTGTTTCAACTGGTGTTTCACCTTTTCATTAAATGTTTTCAGATCAGTTAGTGTTTTTGTTTTTGTTTATCAGACAAATTATTATTCCATGCAGAGCATTTATACATCTTAAACATGTCTGAACCTTTGTCAGTGCTCAGTATTAGAAATTAAACACAGGAATCTTGCCAGTTGTTGCAACATTTTTTAAATTCATGTTGCACCTGATTTTTCAAAACAAGTTCATACCCTGATTGGTAAACTTGTTTCTTTTTACAACCTTCTTTTATGTTTTACTCTAATTTAGGTCTTTCTGCTCATGCCTGATAGAGCCAGTACCCAGGTCTCCTGAACTGCGGGAGCTGATAGAAGTCAATCTGGAGTTTCAGGTTTGGTTTCAATATATTCAATGTGCATATTATCCATAATTTAAATCATTTACCACCCTTCAAGATCATAAGTGATTTCCTAGTAGAGCATTATAAATGTACAAATTGTGGACCCAAAACATGACATGCTGATTTCATGTTGACAACTCCTTGTAAGTAATGTGCATGATAAATCAAGTAAATAGCCGATAAATTGACTCTCATGTTACGTTCTTCCACAGAAAAGACTGGAGGAGCTGCTGTACAGTGACCGTTTCTTCAGGGACAACTTTGCTGTCGTTCTTCAGCCCTTTCTGAAACACGCTGATCCCCCTCGACTCCCGGTAATCTATCCTTACTCCACAGACCGCAACAATATCTGTGTCAGACGATGAATCAGTGTGAAACATGACACAGTAATGACTGAATCACGAAGGACTCGTGTGTGACAGCTGTAGTTTTTGGCTTTGTTAACACAAGGCTGAAAATGAGAGATAAGTCACGTTTCACCAACAACACACTCCATCAGTTAACCTACACTTGTTTGAATGTTTTGTGTCTGTCTGAACAGAACGGGAAGATTGATATGACCTTCTTCACTCACGACTGTTTCCACTTCACCATAAAGGGGCATGAGGAGCTGGCCAAGGGGCTGTGGAACAACATGGTGAACAATGAGTCATACTGCTTGTATTTAATAGCTAAGGAGGTTAAAAGTTAACAGCCAATCCATCGACACTTGGAAGCAGTTATTATGTGGCATCTGTGCTCACAAATGAAATATAGTGAATAATGAAATAGGGAACAGCAGATGACATGCATATGAAAATGAAGGACACTGATTTTTCTCATTCATTGTTTTTGAAAAAAGAGCACATCTACTACAACTTCATTTGGAGAAAAAAAAAGACACCAACATATTTCTAGATATTAATTCCTCCTCATCTCTCTGCCTTCTGTCCACAGTTTCAGCCTGAGGGAGGAAAGATGATTGTGAGCAGTTTCTCTGATCCCATCCATCTCATCTGTCCACCTATGGTATTAATAATAATAATAATATAATTATAACTTTTATTTATATAGCACCTTTAAAAACTGAGTTTACAAAGTGCTTTGACAGACAAAGCAGAAGGGCACAACAGCAGAATACCCAGGAGTCAAAATAACAACAGAGAGCCAAACAGGAGGAGGACAGAATTAAGGTAAAATTGAATTAAAACAAGACACAAGCAAAGACACTAAAACATAGAAAACAACACAACATGGTAAGAGAGGTAGGACAATGTTGTTACTAAACCGGAGCAGCATGTGGTACCTTCCTGTGGCTTTAACCTGGAAGCTGTCAGACATTTTTAATGAAACAACTAAACCAAACAAGAATGATCTGACCTTCACTTTTGTTGTTATATTGAGGAACAATAGCTGCATTTTTCAAAAGACTTTCATTTTTATAATCTTTTGCAGCTTTGAGGTGACAAATTGATTCTGCTTATTTTAGGCCTGAATGACAATAATCTTGCAGAGGTTTACATCTTTTGAAGGGCCAGATTTGAAAAAGGAAAAGTACTGCAGTCCAGATATTTACATTTCCTATGTCTGACCTGTAAAGTTAGGAATTTAAAAGTGCAAAACACTCTTTTCCACTTTCTTACTTGTCATAATTGGAAAAGAAACATTATGCTCAGGGAAAAACAATGCACCTTTGCAATCTGACATTAGAAGTGGCTTGTTGTTTTAATAAACACAATGTTGTATTTAGCATCTTTTAAAATTCAGTTTGACTCTCGTACTGCTTAAACAGCCTGAATTAAATCTTTTTAAAATAGCGAGTGTCTCTGTGCTTAATATCAGACATAACTAATGAATGGGCTAATTAGCCTACTAATAAAACAATGATCTTCTATAAATCAATGTAAACACCCAAACTTAAATTGGTAGCAAGTTATTAGACTATTTCACTATTTCACTGTTATTTCCTCTACGTATGTGCTTATTGTCTGTCCTCTGGGTTCAGGGTTTGTGGTGTCTAACTCACTTGTCAGAATATCTGAAATAAACCAACAAATTCTTGTCAGAACAGTCCCTGTTTGCAGCTGCTTTACCATACAACAATAGCATGAATAAGACCAAAAGGAAAATAATAAAATAAATGGAAGTAAATTAAATGTTGATTCTAATTTGCAAGTCTGCATGTTGATTTATATACAGCTTTATATTGAATGGAAATCCGTGGCTGTCTGGATGATTGCAAATCAATGCAAAAACTACATCATGCTTTGGGAAATGGTCCCCAGTGATGTGTGATTAAAGAGCTAAAACATGCAAAACCATGATCCCTTTTATGCTGTAAGATGCACAAAGTGATTGAAACATCCCATTTTCTCTGTGTCTCGTCTGCAGGAACACCCGTACATCTTCACCCGACCGATTGCAGCCAGGTCAGGCCAGCCTCGTCTGCAGTCTGACACTCTGTCACAGGCCGCCGTCTTCCTGCTGCTCTCACTCCTCGTGGCTTTGGGATGTCTTGGACTTGTGTAGCTTACATTTTTTTGCTGGACTATTTCACAAGCATGTCACTGCTACATCAGTTACTGCTGAGATGACACAGTGGATCATCATCTGCAAAGGAGAGTTTGTGAGCCACTCTTTGCATAACTTTGCATGTCTGTGGCCCCAAACAGCAGCATAAAGAGGAAATTACCTCAGTTACCCAAGAGGTAATGTGAGAGTGAATCCTGCAACCTAAATATTTCACTTTTAGGCAGATGGAGGTAGAGGTAGTGAGCAGCTTTCCCCACATAAAACAATTGCTGCTGTTTGCAGCAAGTTCTTTAAAATTTCATTTCATTACCCCTGCTGCACCACGATGACTGACCTGCTCTGACCACACACTCGCTGTTGGGATGGGACGATCTTCTTTGTTTCTCCCACATTTGTAATTAAAACAATATACTGTAGGTGTATTTTTAAGGAAAAGTCTTGCCAAGTGCTGCTTTAACTTAACTGCAGATTTTGTAAGCATGAAGTAACAATTTTTTGAATTGTTAATGTGACATTTATACATTCATATATAAAACATTAAACTAATTAGACTTTGGCCCAAAACCTAAGAGATGTCTGTGGAATCTGTGAAAGTGTTTAAACGATGAGTTTTAAACTGGTTATGAAGCAGTCTCAATTAAATACTGATGCCACTAAATGACCTACAACAGCAAAATGAGACCAGTCACTGAGAAGGTCGAGTATTTCTATACACTGTAGTTATTCTTGATGTCTCGTACTGGGCTGGATTCAGATGTATTTGTGTTTACATTTTCCCAGACCAGTTAAAAAGAGGCAGGAGGAGATTTTTCTCTCAGAGTGTCTGTTTGTGTATTTGTGAGAACAGTCAGCTCCTATAAAGAGTGACAGCCTCTGTAGAGGAGCGACTGTGGTGGATGAACGGGTTAAACTCTTAAATGTGAGACTGGTTTTGAGCCCTGTGTGAAACTAGAAGTTGATGTTGACTTAATTTTTTGCCTTAGTTGAGTTATTTTCTGTTTTTATTTATTTATTTTTTATTGTTATTATTTAGTTTTTTGTTATCATTATTTTTCAGTAATTTGCATAGGTTTAAGCAGCAAAATGACTGGTGAGGTTTGGGAAAAGATCATGGTTTATCTCTGCCACACTAGCTGTTTTCACCCTGGGGTGTAAATAGCACTGTTAGCTACTGACACCTGGGTGTGAATAACATCTGCCCTTTTCTTTAGGTTATTTTATTTTTGACTTTACATTTTGTGCTTATGGCAGTGGAAACATGACCGCTTATGTCCATGTTCCTTGTATTCATTTATTTATTTATATATTTACCAGGGACAGTGCACAATAATAAACTATGCATTTTACACTCAAAGCAACAAAGCTTATTTATTCATTTCATCTTTAGTCCCTGGGCAGGTTAAAACAAATAAATGCCTGATGCTGTCTGTGCAGTGCTTCAACAAGTAATACAATGCAATACAATACAATATGAAAGAATACAATGCATAAATACATCACAAAAATACAAATAAAAACAAGAAATGCAGAGGGACGCAGAGGGACCCTACTATTGTAGAGGGCCCTGATCAGCTTATTGGAATAATTTAAAGATGGAAAAGAGTTTGTCACCCACATTAGCCACTGTGACTTTTCAAACCAGAGACAGTTTAGTCACACGTCTGCTCCTCAGATCTCCAGGCTGCTGCTGGCCCACTCTCAATCATGCACTAAGCATGAGAAGAGGGAAAATGATGGAAATGCATATCTGCTAAAGTGATGAAAAGAAGAAGATCCTGTAAGTCATCATGATTAGAAACACAGCACATGCAGGCCAAACCTGTAGGATATTGAATGGGACAGGTCCATTTAATATGTTTATTTAGTGACACATTTTAAAGAGTAATGACTCTATAAAAAGAAGATTTTGTATTTGTCACCACCCAGTATGTACTTTGTTAACCATATACTTTAGAATTTAAATTATATTTCCTGTGCCCCCATCTTCTACCATTTCTTTTTAATGGTGCAGTGGGTTGAATTTCAATTATTTCTTGTAGTTGTTTGAGTTCATAATGAAATTATTATTGCACGTTCTCAAAATAATGACATAACATGTCTCAAAATGATGAGAAAACTTTCTTGAAATATGTTTCTTATTATTTTGATAGATAAAGTAATTATTATTGAGACACTGAGTCATTATTTTGAGGAATTTTCTCATTATTTCGAGATACATTGTCATTATTTTGAGATATAAAGTCATTATTTTGAGAAAGATTCTTATTTTGAGATAAGAAGTAATTTTTTGAGAGTTTTTTTTTAATTATAATGACACACATGATCATTTTCCCCCTCTCACACTGGCACAAATGGGCTCCCATACAAAGAAACCAACCACAGAGAAACATTAAATCTTGTAAATGCTACTGGATGCTGAGCAGAACAGTCTGTTGTTTATCTGCACACACATTATCCTCATTCAACATAGGTAGCTGTAGTATATAAATATCTACACCAGATGAGTTTCCTATTCATGTGCTTTCTGGTTAAGAGTACACACACACACACACACACACACACACACACACACACACACACACACTGTACCGTATTGACTCTGTTTAATGAGTATAATGACATGGGCAGGTGGAAGCTATATTAGGTGCAGCTTGGGTTAATGTACTTGTATGGTAGGGTTGAGCTGTATAGAGCAGAATGGGGTGGTTTAGTGAAGGTAAACATGTTTTACAGCTCGTAATGCAGACTAAACATGTAGGACGATGAATGGGAGATTTCTTTTTAGATGTGTTTACTGAGTAAACATTTTAAAGATAAAGACTGAAACTCAAGTATGAAAAGGGGATTTTTATTATGTACTACAGTTAATCACACACTTTCAAATCTAAAATATATATATTTCCTGTGTCCCCATTTTCTACCACTTCTCTTTAATGTTGCAGTGGGCTGAATTTCAATCAGCCCTCGTAGCTGTTGGATTTCATAATGACCTTATTATTATTGCATTCAAAGAAAAACCCTCTTCATGTTTAAACAAAGCTGTTGCTGGGTTTATGTGGGACAAATATGGGTGACGTAAATTAGCCTCTATTGTCTCTCTGAAAGCATAATGAGATCTTTGGGATCTCAGTGGACGATGTGAGAGGAAATTTGAAACAGCAAACAGTCTAAACCTGCACCTCGGAAACTTCTTTGTCCGTTGTTTTTTTAGGTGAATGTGTCAGTAACAAGAGAGAGAATTACCCCAAAGGCTCCATGTACATGTGCGTAAAAGCAAACAATTTTAGGATTTTCCATAGGTTTGTTGTATTTACAGTGAATCCATTACTGTGGGCCATTTGGCAACAATAGCTTACAAAACACATGCTTATATAATACATAATATTATGATAATGCAGAATCATGTGGTGATGATTGATGAGTAATAGGTGGATTCCATACAGAATTTTATTGCTTTTCAGAGACAAACATCTTTATGTTGCTGTATGATCCAACAGTTAAAACAATCAATCTCCAGTGATATTGACAAGTCACGATCAGGTTCCTGACAGAACATCTATATCCACACTTTCTTCCTCACTTCATTACAATAATGTATGCTTAAACATGTCTGCCCATTCTCCCCTGATGTTTCAGCTGGTACTTGATAGATGTTTTTGGTTTGGTTCTCTTCCAGGTTAAGGTCCCTCTTCATTACAAACAGGACAACATATAACAACATATATCATACGACATCAGTGGGGATGAACCTGATTCATTTAGTTTGTGACTCATGAAGGACACTTGATTGGAAAAAGTCAAAACTGACAGAAGGGTAAAACTCTGAATCACATTTACAAATCCTTCTGTTACTTCACCACCACAGACAGCGCCATGGTTTTATCAGTACGCAGCGCAGTTAGGCTGCTGATATGTCAGAGATGTGATCGGGGCCACAGATTCTAACATGCACAAACCTCAGTCAGATCAATTCAGGCAGACTATACTAACGAGGGGCACAATGACCTCTGGCACATGCTGCAACATGTAGATGATTTGATTTGATATAGCCATGCGAGCTGTAGACTGCTGCGAACACAAAGTACAGCTGAGGCTGATGGGAATGTCATTAGTTTTGCAGGTTCTCGACAAAATGAAATTTTGACCTGATGGTGGTGTAAGAGCAAAAGACAGAGGATCACCAAAGTGATTACAATTTATCCTGACAGGAACATGAATGCATGTAGCAAATGTCATGGCAATCTAGCCAACAGCTGATGACCACAAATGTCAGCCTCTTGGCAGTACTAGATGAAAAGTCATGGGATCAGCAAAAGCAGAGGGATTCGTCACAAATATTGTACCAATCCATCCAGTGGATGTTCAGATAAGCTTCTGGTGGTGCTGCAGTACTCAACAGGATTCCTCCGCTTGGCAGCATGAATGGAAATTAACAATTTTTTTTTTTACAGCAATGCATCTTAAAGTTGTTGAGCTATTTCTGTCTGGGCCAAAATGATCAACCGACAGACCAACACTGCTTCCCTCGAGCAGTTAGCAGTTAGCTAAAAACGAGTTCATGTTTCTATGTGAACTGTCAGAGACTTTGATCAAACACATTGTCCTGAAATGCCCCTTTCTGTTTGACTGGATTCCATCTAATTTGATGGAATATAAATAAATAAAATAATTGTGAGTTAATGTTCTTTAATTGATGGTCCATTAAGTGTTAACCACTAACATGAAGACATTTGATCATATATTGAAAGTGAACAACAGGAATTTGTGATACATCCTGTATTAATTCATATCTGTTTTGGACCCTATTTTAATCTATTTATCTAAATGGTTCTAACAATGGACTGTCAGAGAGGAATCCACCAATAACCACATTCAAAAGCTCACTATATCAGATAATAGATATATTTATGAAGTATTTAATAATGTCTATAGCTATTTGATTTGTAACTATTATATATTGTACATTATGTCATACACAACTTATATTTTGATTCCATGTAGTGACAGATAAGAAGGGCAAATGCTGCATTGTGTTGGGTTATACAATGTGAATAGGAGCCACCTGTTCACATGATCAAAGTAGGCACAGTAATAGCCATGACAGCAGTGATTTTCATTAAACTGTCACCTAGCAACACATTCAGGTAGTCAGAAGACATGATCAGTAAATACAGCCTGATGATACAGCTTTGTTCTGTATGGGAACACAATATGATGGACACAAAGACACAAAATCTGCACATCTATTTTCAAATTCACATGCCTGCTTGATCAGATTAAAGATACTTTACATTGATACAATTATGGTATACAGGGAAGACTGGGGGAAAGTGTAACAAGGGGCTATTGTAACACCCTCAATTCCCCCTGTTAGAAACAAGCTAGAGTGATGACACTGACTCTGCACATGCTCAGCTGGATTCTCTCGCTGGTTGTGGAACAGGAGCAGGATCATTTCACCTCAGTGGAAGTTTTCAACAAAAAATGATTTTGAGGTATTGAAGTTACTTTGGATGTACAGTATTTTTCCTTCTGCTGTCTAAAGTTTAGATGACTGCAAATTTAAACATCAGTTTTATCTCTGGGTTAGTGGTTAAAAATGATCACGAACAAACTATGCAAATATAGGTGATGATACTATCATACAAGATCTTATCATGGCTGAATTGTAAGGACCTTATTTCTATTTGTCTGTGCTGACATACTTTCAGTTAGAAAATCAAAAAAAAATTTAATCTAGATTTAGATATAAAATTATGTTTGAATCAATTCATATAATCAAAATCTAGTTACCACCAGAATAGTTGCCTAGTGAGTCAGCCTAGTTGTGAGTCAAAGGTGAATTTGAGTCGGACACTGCTGCTCTGCCATGTGGTGTCCCTCAGGGATCCATATTGGGAACCATACTTTCCATATATATCCAACCAGAAGGACAGATAATCAGTAATTTCAGCAACATCTCGCTGATGATATCCAGTCGTTTTCATTTAAACCTTATTTTCTGCCTTTAAATGCAGACAAATCTGAAGTTTCAGCCAACGATTAGGCACAACCTCGATACCCTGTCCTCATATTCTAAGTCTGTGAAATCTTGCTGCGATTTTTGATCAGTCCAGGAGTTTTAATACTTCAGGACGCTGACTTAATCATGCATGTTTCTTCCAAGAAACATAGCTAAACTTAGATCTGTTGTGTCATGTTTAAATGACAGGAATTGTTTTATCACTGGCTTTAGTAAATCCTCTTTACACCATCAACAACCATGCAAAACACTGCTCTTAACACAATACAACAGATGGTCTGTTCAGACAGGCATTTGAGTGGCATATATTTTATGTTTTAATCTTGTGCTTTAATCTGCTCCCCATGTCTATTTTATCTGGTGTTTTAACTTTCTTTTATCTATTTAATTGTATTCAATTTTATTTCATTTTATTTTTTGGACTTTGAAGCACCTAGTGATTGGTGTCTGTGAAAGGTGCTGTGTAATTAAACTTTACTTTCTTGATAGTCTTCTGCAGAAACAGACTTTTACTTTGGATGCATATAATACCCGACATCTAAAATAACCACACACACAAAAACTTAATTAACAATATTAAATAGTGCAGGGGGTGAGGTGTGCTTTTACTTTAGAAACAGTGGGTTAATATGACTTATTTTTTGTAGCCCTCACCAAGGGGGCAATAGTAACACTCTGAGTTCTGGCATTACATTTACTGTAATATTACAGCTTTGTCCTTATTAATGGAAATATACAAAGTGATTTATTAATTTATGTGCATATGTTTCTTATATCAAAGGATAACAAGTTTATTTCAAGTAGTCAGGTGAGTTATGAAGAAAAATGCATAAAAGAAAAACAAAAGCACTGTTGTCCCCTAGTTTTTATAAACAA
>JAJHUR010080686.1:0-14468 GCA_027495735.1 Lutjanus campechanus | reverse complement strand
TTTAAATGAGTAGGGTGCATTATTATTTCCTCAGTTTCTCAAGCCTCTGCAGTATGTTGTTTGTTTTTTTTGCAGACCTTGCTTATTACTCAAAAGATAGTTGTGTGTGAAGTGAAATAGTTGGAGTGACAAACAGGTAAAGAAAGTGGGACATTTAGGAGCTCAAGAGACAGATATTTTTTTCAGGAGCTGATGGAGACCAAATCAGAGGCAAAAGGAGAATATATATTGCAGTTCCTTCATTATACATACAGAAACACAACTCCAAATGAATGATAATGTTGCTTTGTGTCTGCTTGGTATGTAAATAACCCCATGTTTGCTAACAGTAGATCTGCCCCCTGGGGAACTAAACTGTTAGTTGTGAGAAGAGTCTCAGTCAACCAAGTTTTCATTCATCCA
The DNA here is from genome assembly GCA_027495735.1 of Lutjanus campechanus. Taxonomy (NCBI): domain Eukaryota; kingdom Metazoa; phylum Chordata; class Actinopteri; order Lutjaniformes; family Lutjanidae; genus Lutjanus; species Lutjanus campechanus. The sequence goes on along the minus strand of JAJHUR010080686.1, from coordinate 14,066 downwards.
TTAGTTGCAAAAAAAAAGTTGCATTTGGAAGCTGCACCTCACCGTTGGGCCCAGGGTGTTGTTGGAGTATGGGCCAGCACACAGCTGCTAATTGTGCTGTAGCTGCCACTTGCTAGTTAGCTCAGTTAGCAGTGCTACTAGAGTAAGACAGTGATGTTACAGAGGTGATGTAGAGGACTCAGACTTCAGGGACAATGAAGACGCAGTGGGTCAAGGTGGGGAGAAAATTGAAGAGAATTGGTTGAGCAGCGAGTTTGTAACATTGCAGGTTAAGTTGTAAATACGCATCATCCATCGTGTTGATAAGTCAGTGAGTATTTGATTTGTGAAGATGGAAGATATTTATTCCCGTGTTTTGAACAGCAACACTCGTATGAGGTCATACTGTCTTTAAATAAATAAACAAAATGTTCAGTCTCCCTGCTTGTGGGCTGGTTGCTGTTAGCATTAAACAGGCGGCATGCTTCCTGTCCCAAAAACATATACTTAACTAATTAAATAACATCATGAAAGTACAACGACTAATTGGCTATTGGCTTTAATTTAACAAATGACTACTAGTTGGCAAAGAAAGTCTTTAGTTGAAAACAGAACAAGCTAACAGGTTCACCACATTTAATGTATGTAGAAGAACATAGGGTGTCCACAAAACACAATAGGTCCTTTCTAGAAGCAGTGTTTGGTTTGTTTATCCTGGACTATAGAAAAATGTCAGTTGAGCATGGCAGACAGCACTGCCACTATGTACACATGCATCACGCACAGTGATTAGGGTGCCGGAGGAGGCACCAAAACAGCCTCTCACAACTCCTCTCCTCCTGCATAACTGTCCTTCAGAGACAGATACCGGTATCATATTAAACTGAAAGACCGAAGGCATCTATTGACACCAACCATGTCACGCTCGTTTGTCAGGAAAGGGGGCTGAATAACACTCAAAAGTCAGGCTAAATTTTGGCAAGGTACAAAGTGGTATGGCTATTTACAAAGAGCTCCTCTGATCTTAACAGTGGTGGTATTAGACCAGTTTTACCTGGAGGGCCAAGCTGGGGCCATTTCATTTATCAGAAGGGCACATTTGACCTGGGACAAAAGAGACAAAGACTGCATTTAAAATTTTTAGCTCAGTATATAAATGAAATAAAATACCATGATTGGTATTTGTTTCAGTGTTTGTTTCAGTTACAGAAAAGATGTGTACTTTAATTCATTCATGAGCATGAAACTGTAAATTCTGTATAAAATGACCTTTGTGACCTCTAGGATAATCACAGCAGAGAGTAATAATGCTGAGGGCACTGAAATGGCCAGCAGCGGCCCTATTACCCACATGGAAGAGGCCTCAGTCCCTGAATAGATATAGATAGAAACGACCCATTCTAAGGTAATATTATATCCCATTTTTGCCATATTCTGACAATAGTTCCTCCTAAATTTTACACACTGGACCTTCAAATGCTAGCAAGAGTACTTCTGCTCAACGGAGAATAATTCTTACTGAAACAAAACTAAAGAGTTGCCAGCAAACCCTGAAAAATGGATTATGATGTGGACCATAGGCGTGATAATACAATCCAAGGTGTCCTTAAAAAGCAACACACTGAAATCCCTTTAATCTCTCATTGTACACCATGTAAGGTGTCATTATTGCTTACATATTACCACCTCACCACGAAAGATCCGCAGCTCAAACAGCTGGATAAAAGAAAGAAAAGTCTAGGAAATATTTGTGTGCCTGTCACTGAATCTGTAGTGGAAATTAAAGCAATGTTTTCAGAGTGTGAATGATGCCCTCAAGTCAAGGAGAAACACTTAACACAACACCGGCTTTAAAATGTGTTCAGTCAGGGCAGCATTCTCTAACTCATTGCTATTTAATTACTGAGCTCATATGTTTCAGCAGAAGAAAGACAAATAAATAGACAAATAAATAAAAGAGTAGATAGATAAGCAGCACTCTATTATCTGCAACAGTGTTCGGGGATGGATAAGAGGCCTGTAATAATCAAATTTCCTCTTTTTTTTATTGCCGTCATGTTGTGTTTTGACAATAAGCCCAAATTAGATACTCTAAATTTCAGCTGTAATAAAAGCGTTTTAGCAGTTAACAATGAGAGGCAGGAGAAACAGGTACCCTTTAATCATGTCATTATGTTGGTGTCAACAGCATTTTTATTTGTCATCATACCACAGAATGGGCCGTTTAAAAGCGTATTATCATATTTCGCCGGTGTAGCTGCGAGCTTTTCTGCTCCTCAAGGTCAGCTCACTTCCCGCCTTATCTCATCAGCTTTCATCAGCTGATGAGATAAATCATGAAGGATTTTCTTGTCAGCTGAATACAGGCAGGAAACTGTGCGCTGGCTCTTGTGTCTTCACGCCGAGGGCCAGGAAACTTTTAACTGATGGTGAAGTAAACAAACAGGCTGTCAGGCTGAGAGCGAGCGAGAGTGCCGCGGTCAGAATGATAAATGTCTGAATGTCACCACCTGCAAAAAGGAGACAAAGTGTTCTTGAACACATCAAACTTTATTTTTCTCCCTCCCGCGGAGATCTTTGATCTTACATTAGCAGGTTGAGAGGAGGACAGCGCCGACAGTACAGGTGGCAGCACTTTTCTTCAACAGAACTTTCAGGTCTAAGTGCTTTCAGCAGACGGTAAATGATGCTGTATCTTGAGACAAAAAAGAATTTCCCCTCTGGTTTGTAATAATTGCACATTTCTTCAGTGTTCTGAGTGTGTGAACATCCTCTTCGGAAGAAAAGTAAAAGTTCCACTGCTAATTATCACCTGATAATTTTAGTACCATGTTAATGCGAGTAAATTGTGCCATTTTGGTAAATGACAGAACTTTGTGTTATTTCTGTAATTTAAATTTGTAGCTTTTTTAGTAAAACTTCAAATTGCTCAGCCCCTGGTTAGACCGTCAAACAGTCAATACTAATTGCAGCTGAAGTGTCAGGAGCTGGAGGTATTTGGGGCGTAAATTCAAGAGGCTCATTTAGCTCCTCAGAATAAATATCCCTTTAGAGAATAAGCTACAGCAGCAAAAAAAAAATCGATCAAAGGCTCAAAATATCAACAGATAATTAGATGGATAATATACTTATGCAGCATATGTTAAACAAATCCACTGTGGGTGCAGAAGTCCCTCATTTGCCTCTTTTAATTTAGAGGTTCTCCTCGCACTCTGAGGAGAGGAAGAGTTTCTCTGCTCCTTCGGGGGATTCGTGGAACAAAGGATTGTCAGGGAGGAGAAAGATAATGAGGTAAACGTTGGATTTTTTTTCTGTTTGTTGCTGAACTGTATCATCAAAAGTCCAAAAAAAAGGAAAATTTGATGGATTCTTAATATATGAGGAGTAAAAAGAGCCGTCAACTTGATTAACTCACCAGTTTGGGATAAGGGTGCAGTGAAACTATAGCCTTTAACTCTTATACCGTTATACTGTAAAAACCGTTAATAGGCAATGGACCCTTTTCCCGTTGCCAGCAAATGAGGTTGCCTTTCGAGGTGCTGGAAAGCAGAGACTTAACTCGTACGTGCAGGAGAGTAGAGGAAGACGTTTTTAAATGTCTCTGTGTGTTCAGCTCTTGTAGCTTCTAACTGAATCTCTGTGGCTTCAAGTTTAGTTTATCTCCTGCGTCACTGATTGTACTTACAGGTATTTGCTTTATTTTACTGTTTCTTGTTCACTTTCAGCTCAATAGCAGTCGTGTTAAGTTGCTGCTGATGAAAATCCAGCATTTCCTCATTTTGCTGCTTCATCATAAAAGATTTTAGGTAACAAAATAACTTTTATTGTGAAAAAATTTACTGGAAATAAAATGTTTTTCCACCGTCAAACAGACGGTTGACTAAAGACAACCTCTTCATCAGTAAATACTCACCTTCAAGTGGGTGCAAACTTCACTGTGCTGAACTGACACCAAATAAAAGTCAAGCAAAGCAGCACCTGTATGAAAAAGGAGCAAAAGAGTTGCAGATGGTAGCGACGGAGGCGACAACCTTAAAATTTTCTGTGTTTCGAAAAGCACACAAAATTTGCGTGTCCTCCTGGGTGTCACGTTTCCATCAGTGCCGATCGGAGCTGGAACAGAGAAGTGCCTGTGACAACTGCAGAGTCTTTTGACCCAGAAGTGAATGCCAATTGTACCTGATTGTACAAAAGCCAGATGTTGGTGGGTGTTAGTGTTTTGGGGGGGTTTTTTGTCTAGTGTAAAAGGGGTTGTCAATCTTGACTTGTCAATCAAAAGATAGGTAATAGATTTGATAACCTGATCACAAATCTGGAATTTATATACCTAAAATACAATATGCTGATTTAGAAAAATAAAGAAGCAAGTGTTTTCAGTATGACTCTATCTACAGTATGGCAACATAGGTCTCTCAGTTATTTGGTCCACCATGGACCGTATAAAAAGGTCTATAACTCCAGTATAACTCCAGTTGTACAAAAATGAAGCCAAAATGTGCCCTGACATCTTGTGCTGGTGACATCATTTGGAGTCTGCACAGTTGTGATCTATTCATTGGGATGTGTAGGTTTCACTTTTTGGGAGCTGTCATGTCTTCCATCTTTATATAAGTCAATGCAAGATGGACAGATGGATTGTCATGAAATTTTGTAAAGGCATTCATAGTGCCCAGTGGATGGCACCTGATCTTTTCTTTTTGATCTGATCTTTCATTATAAGGCCAGAATTTATGATTGCCAACACCTTCAGTTACCTGCAGAATCAATAACATTACCATGATCCTCAGCTGTTATTTGTGTTTGGTGCTAATTAGCAAATTTTAGCATGTTAACAGGTAAAACCTAGATGGTAGACCCAGTGAATAACAGCTACGCCGCCTTACGGTCACATCATGGCAGTCGGAGCGGTCCGCGGCCACTCTAGACAATGCTTGTGGTTCAAAAAAAGAGGACTTAATCAACAAAATCTGAGCAAGTAAACATAATCAGGCAGGCAAAATGCTCCGCTGCTGAAACGCTGCTGAAACGCTTCTGAAACGCTGCTGGTGGGGCTTGCAGCCGTGTGGAGGACGGATCAGAACCTGGTGGAATTTACCAGTAAACATCAGCTTGTTAGCATTTGCCTTAAACCATCACTGTACCCAAGTACAGCTACACAGAGCTGCTCACTTGACTGTATAATGCTGCACAATGAAATGCATGCTTAAAATTATTTTCTTCCAAAAAAATCTATTAAAAATACAGTCATTTTTGCTCCTAAATGCTTAATGTTAGTTAGTATTGACAATTGTATTATGTAATTCTGTGTGGGAAAAATTCATGTATTTTACATTGCACTCACTTATTGTATTAGTTCCTTTTCACAAGAAATCAATAATGATGGTACTGAGGCATTGAATTCAATAAATCTCTAGTCTCCCTGCTTCCCAGTGTTGTTAAGGGACTTCTTACTGCTGTGTATGATATACTGTGCTAACTCAGTGTGCTGCATGCAAATGAATTTCAATTGCAAATTAGTTTTACATGAAATATGCAAGCTTTGACTGCCACAGTCAGTGGTGTTCAGCAGCACATGGTATGTACCGACAAACAATATGCCTGCAGGAGCGTTCAAATCGTTGTTTTTCTTTGATCATGATTTTCCAATAAACAACAAACAGTATGTAATGTTTTCACAAAGCCACGACGCCTTCAGTTATTTAGCAACTGAATTTAAAAAAAAGTTGATTGACAGGTCACAGAGGGGATTTATTGTCTTAACCTACTTTCATGTCATTATTGTTTACACAGCAGGGGGCCTTTCTAAAAAAAAAGAAGCCAGCAACAACAAAGAAAACAATAACATTTATTTATTGATTCATAGGTTATACATTTCATGATATAATAGCGATATATTATTATTGGCAAAGATACTATAATCCAATTGCATTTCTATACATAAATACAAAATCTGAGGTAGGGCCTCAAAGATTGATGACAGTGAAAATAAGTAAATGCATTTCACATATATGATATATATTCTTTTTTTTTTTTTTTACATCTCACACCAATTTTTAAAACATATTTGTTATATATCTAGTCTCTACTTTCAAATCAAAGGGTGTCATGGGCTGTTGGAGGCACATATCTATATCCATAGGCAGCAGTACCTCACATAGAACACACAGAAATATATGACATTACTCAAGTAATTAGAAATTTAACCTATGCATTCATAGGTCGGACAATAAAGTGCCAAAAAGACACAACAGACATAACAATAGGAATACTGTTACCATATGAGACAGACGATAAGCTATTCTGTGGTGTTATTTTTGAAATACATACAATATTCTACCATTAGAGGACATCTATAAGGCCAATGGTTACCTGAAGATGTTTTGTAACGTATTGGCAAACATCAAGGAACACTACATGGGATATGAATGGCAGTATCTCAACCTCCTATACGCAGATGACACGTTCCTTTTTCTTCTTAAATTTGTTTTCTGTTTTCACTACAATCCTAGTTTAAGGTACTCTTTCTTTGGTTACCTATACTGCCCAAGGTTGACTTGCAGGCAAAGCGAATTGACAGTTAACTTTTTCTGTTTTTTTTTTTCTTCTTCCTCCTCTTGCGAGAAGGACAACAGCAACCCTCCGTTTTATTAACGTTATGTAGAACGAAAAGCTCCCTAAAGTAAACATGCACAGACTTATACTATTGAGAGAGAAAGGACAAGGATTACTATACATGGACATTGAGTTACAGCAACACAAACTGCACATGCAAGCTCTTCAGTGTTATATTTTAAAAAGCGATGTGGTTTTAACTGAACCCAAAGCCATTATTTTTCTCAAAACAAAAGCAGAGAAGCCCAGTTGAAATGGAAACACAGGGACACAAAGCACACAAACTTATAGCTATTTATCTGTGGCCCTAAAGGAAATCATTAAAATCTATCTCAGAGCACAAAAAGGCTTTTGTCATTTGAGTCTAAAGAGCGTACTGTCCACTACATCCAACACATGATTTAAAATGCCAACCTGCTCCTTCAGCCGCCCCTGCTCTAAAGTGGGCGGTTGGCATAGGATTGAATTTTTTGGAGCATATCAGTGTTTAAAGTTTATTTTACCCAGCTCAAGTTCACAACTGGTGGTCTAAGATCCTCACAGCAGTCAGAAAAGAGAAGAGGACCGTCAGGCCCCGAGGCATCCTAGGAAAAAAAAATAATAAAGTCCTCTGCTTCTTTCAGCAATCTACTCTGAGACTGGCCATGCAGACGTCTGACTGACAGTTAAGTGGAGTTCAGTAAAACTAATACAGAGACAAACACACACACACAGGCATACACAGACATACATTATTATCACGTTTAAACAAATAGAGCTAAATACACTAAGTCTTAACAAAAGCAACACTGTGGAGCAAGCAAACTATTTAACAACAGGACGTTTTGTGCTCATTAATTGATTATATTTTGTTTTCAAACCATACAACCTCTTAAATCTGTGCTATTTTCGTGTCAAGATTATGAAAAGACATGGCTTAGAGAAATAGTTAAGGAGACCCTTGAACCTCTGAGCAACTGTTATTGCATCCATACCTGCAGCCTCCATTTAAAACACTTCAGCTACTCAACATGTAAATGCCTGCAGCGTTAAAAGTGTAATAAAGCCAATCAGGGCTTTGTGTCAACATGAAAATGCATATCCAACCGGTCAAAGCAAGGAAAGGACTAATTGCTTCTAAGTGGATACATGGTGTTACTTTGTAGGTAATTGGTTGGCAGCCCACAAAGTAAAGGTTGGCTGCTTGTCATGTCACACTTAAAGAGGCTGCAAAGCCAGTCGGACGCCTGTTGAGCTAGACTGGATGACTCCTTGCTGTGGTGTAACATCTGGATATGACTTTTACACCCCCAGAAACTCACTTACTTACTCACTTTGTGCTGATGATGTCTTAACAGCACAACTTAAAGTGGAATATGCTCTGAATTACAGTAATTTCACTGATCATAAGGGACCACAGTGTTAGCAAGGCCGTCAGAAAGTCGTTGAAAGCCTTTGATTTTCCGCATGTGCAATAAAACTGATCAGTATATTGATGGTCAGCAAACTGGCTCAAGAGGCAATTAAATTTTTCAAGTTCATTACAATTAGATTTTTTTAATTAATATCAACTAATTATTGTTTTCCATCTAACTACTCTACAAATATAATGAAAAGCACTTGATTAAGCACTGCACGCAGTTGGTCAAAACAGGTTAAGTCACTTGTATGTCCTGTATAATCATCGCAAGGTGCATTTAAAGGGATAGATTGGATTTTTTGAAGTGGGGTTGTTTGAGGTGTTTATTGATATTTAGCGTATTAGCTACAGTAGATAGCGGTCGGCACCCCACCAGTTTGGAGAAGCAGCAGGAGTACCAGTGTCAGAAGCAAAACATTGTACTGCTGTGGGCAGGGTTAGCGGCAAAATGTATTTTAGCCACTTAAAAATGGTACACCTAAACATCAGTTTAAGTTTACACTATATTTAGAATATTTTCACCACTTTACTTTGCCATCAGACAGCATTTTCTGATGGGAAACTGTCTTTACGTAAACCAAATATCGCTCTCTCCAAACTAACCAAACTCCATAGGCAAAATCAGTAATTTTACCTTGGAGGACACAGAAGTTGCTGATCTACCACTGCTTCAGTCTGTTAGCTTGTTTGTGTTATTGTGTGACTTTGGTGTTTTAAAAGGGTAGTTAGGATTCAACAAAGTCACACCATAACACAAGAAAAACTAACAGATCAAGGCAGCGTTAGAACAAAAACTCTTGTGATCTGTGGGGTAAAATTACTGATTTCACCTATGGAGTTTGGCTGGTGTGGAGAGAGCAATATTTCCCATCACAAAAGGCTGTCTGATGTCAAAGTAAAGCGGTGAAAATATTCTAAATATAGCATAAACTTATATTGATCTTTTTTAAGTGTACCTTTTTTAAGTGGCTAAAATACCTTTAGTTGCTGATCCTGTCTGGAGCAGAACATTGTTTAGCTTTCGTGTTGGTTCTCCTACAGTAACTGGGGTGTGCTGCCCAGCATCTACTGTAGGTGAAATACTGATTATCAATAATTACCCCATACGACCCTACATCAAATAATCTGAACCATCCCTTTAAGCAACAGCTAGCAAAAATCAAGTGATGCTGCACTGAGGTCATCAGGAAGGAGTGTTTTTGATTCCGATCCTTTGCAACACACTTCCAGACTGCTTCGAATATAGTTTAGCATTAGGATGGCTCTACTCTCTGTTTTCCTATGCACTGAATGCTATTTATTCCTACAACTACCGGAGTAGTCTGATGGAATCGAATATACCTGAGACCCTGTTTTTCATGAGGACACACAGAGAAGCAAGAGGCGTTAAGTCTGAAATGGCAACGAGGTCTCCGGAGCTCTACCACAAACATCAAGAGACAAAAAAAAAAGTACACTTCCAAGGGAGAAGGAGGAGGCCATTTTCTAGTCTAATCTTCATCTACTCACACATAGCAGCTGCTCCTAACATTGTGAGGACGCGACAACACACATACGTACGACTTGAAGATAGATTTTTTTTTTTTTTAAGGAAGTGTACACTTTGTACAAGATATTACACAGCTAGCAAGAGAAACATGTGGGTCAGAGAGACATGAAAACACACACGCACACACTCAATCTCTGTCTTGCTAGCTCTCTCCACCGCTGGAGGCTATAAATATATTACTTTATGTATACGTATATATATTTATATATTTTATACCTTTACTCTACTGATGTGATGCATATTGTAAAGATGTTTTTCACAGATGGCTTGACAGGTTCACAGCACATACAGGGATAAATGCACCATCTAAGATATGCACAGATTGACTATCAGGTCAGGATTTTGGGACTTAAAAAGGTTAAATGGCCACTTTATCAACTACTAAAAGGAAGGATTGACTACTATAGTGTTTTCCTACATTAGGAATGTGCTTCTTTACATACAGGGTAATACAATAGAGGAGAACAGGAATACGACTTAATAAATAGACAAAGGGAGAAGGTATCACAAATCGGCCATTGGATTCAGAAAGAAAAATAGACCCAAGCTTCTATCTGACTGCGGAGTCATCCAGGCCAAAGTGTATCTACTGGTAAGGGTTAATCAGGATGCATTCGCTATTCTACCGGGACGTAGGAGGCACAAATTGCAAATCTTGTAATCTATTTTTGACAAAGCAAGAGCGGCTGAGCGATAGCTAGGGTGAATATACATATATACTGCTGGATAGGAACAAAATGTGATACCAGTGCATACTGTGTTTATTTTTCTTTTTTTTTTTTCCAGAGGCAGTTGATATTATTTGTATTGCCGATGGAATTTTGTACACAGATGGAACAAAAACACAGATCCCCGTCGAGCTCGTTGAACCGTTGTTTCTCTGTCGCTCAATTTTCTTTTTGTTTTCGTGAGTCTGCTTGCACCAAGATGATTCATTATCTCTACACACAAATATGATGGCACACGCCCACACAAACACACGTACACGCACACACACACACTCACATACACACACGACTCCATAGGGAGCAGCTATGGTGAGTCTAATATTGCAAGTGCAGTCTGAGCTGTGTCATTTTATGACACAATTTTTCTCTTGGAATAAAGATCCCTGGGAAGGGTTCTGGAGTAATCAGTGGTCATGTGTGGGAGGCAATGATAGCCCATTTACCAGGTACGAAGCAGCAGTGGAGGAGGAGACTCCACCTGGGCAGCCACTCCTCCCTGGCAGAAGAGAGGAAGTGGTGAGGAAGAAGAGAAGGAAGAGGAAAGGGAGCCTGTCTCCACATCCGCGATACAGGGAGGAAGACAGGAAGCAAAGAGGGAGAAACAGGAGGAAGACAGAGAGGAGGAAGGAGAAGAAGAGGTGGAGGTCACGCCCCCTCCCGGTTCCCCCTTGCAGGGGTCGGAGGTGATGGGTGCAGTGCTGCCGGTGTGGCTGCTACTGGTAGGAGCCGAGCTGGAAGTCCTTGGGGGGCAGTTTCAGGCCCAGGGAGTTGGTTCCCAGAGGGTCGATCATGTTCTTGTAGCGTTCTCCACGGTGCTTCATCAGGAAAGGACCCCAGTCGGGCTGAGGGGCACAGACCAGCTTCAGACGCTGCAGGCAGAGGAGAGGCAACACAGAAGGGGTTTATACAGACAGAGTAGACAATCCATATCTGTTATGGGAGATGGGGAACAGGATGGAACTCCCGTAAGTCCCGCCCTTTTTTGCTCTGTGCTCCAGTAATAGTTTAGCAAACTTGGTATACAGTGGAACCTCAGTCAACTTTCTACTTTCCTGTTTCCTGTAGAGATATGATATGTGTTAGGCTCATCTATGCTGAAAAGAAATATTTTAAATATGATTGTCACATTGTCACATCTGAAGTCCAATGTTCTCAATTAATTATCAGCCAAAGACCCTTTACAAGATAGAAAATGTATCGGGGATCCCCTCATGCATGTCAACCTTTAATGAACATGTGGCTGAGAGGAAGGAGGAGGAAGATTTATATATTTATTAAGAATAATAGATTGTTAGATTAGAACGTAATTTATGAAGTATTCTAGATTTAGAAATTAACATATTATTCATTGAACTACGAATCCTTTGGTAAAAGTAAATAAATAAATATTTTTTCATATCATGATAATTTAAATTTTCAAGGGGACCCTTATTTGAGAATCACTGTCTTCAGTTAGCTAGCTTGCTAATGTTTAATGTAGATTAGTAAGCTAGTTAGCTGGCATTGTGCTAACATTAGGCCTCAGATGTGACTAGCTAGATTAGGATTAATGTAGATCAGGAAGCTAGTTAGTTAGCGCTTTGCTGCAGGGCCAAATACTAGCTAATGAAATATGAAGATTGGCTAGCAACATCTTTTAACTACCTTCTTTTCAACATAGACAAGTCTAGCATACAATACAATAGACAAAATAAAAAGGAGAAAGTTGACAGAGTTTCCAAATGTGGTGGGACTTAGGAGGGTCAATTGTTTTCTTTAACAGTAGCCAGGGAAACAAAGAAAAAAAAGTCAAAAGGGTCATCAGATCACCAACATTCCCCTGTAAACGGGTAGTTCTGCTGGCAGGCTGGCTGGTTAGATAGTGAACATAAATTGTACTAATAATGTTGTGATGTTACAGTGAATATAATCTATATACACACACACACACAACACAAACTACAGCATATTAACAATATAAACACAATATAATGACGAGGAATGTTACATTTAAGAAGAAACAGTTATTTGCAGTGGTTTCTGGGATGAGTAGTTCCCTCACTCTTAAAATAATTGTATTCAGTCTTGTACCCTTTGTCTTTTTCCACTTTTCCACTTTTTTTTTGGCTCAGAATCAAATGTTTTAAGGTTACAATTCATCTTGTAGTTGGTTGATTTGGTTCCAGACTTTAAACTGTACAATAGGAAATTTACTTCTGGAACCGGAGACGCTGAAAAAGTGGGCACCTACGGTTGAGCTCTACATGGTGTAATTGTGTGCACATATGAATTATCTTCACTGCAACATAACGACATTATTAGTGCGGCTCATGTTAGCTAATATTAATTACCTAGCGAGCCAGCCTGCTTGCAGAACTACGGCTTTGCGGGTACGGTAAACGTTTCCATGATAACAGCGAGCTCCACCAATCAGAGACGTCCTTGTTACACTTTAGGATTGTGGGTAGTGTAGTACTTCTCTATGACATCACAAACTTCTTTAAACAAGGTTGATATCCAATGGACTTGTGGCTTCTACAAGAACCAATAACATATTTTCACAGTCTCATACCTTGTAGTCAATCTGCTTTGGATGGTTACGTCTTCATAACTAATATCCATCCATTAGCTATTTGCACACTAAAACTCATCATATCTCTGTTGTATGACCTTTGATGAAGAAATTCCTCTAAAAAATTCAAGAACACACTTGAGAGAACAGCACTAACTAATTTTTCCAAATGTGCACATTCATTTATTTGCTGTTTGTCTCCAAATAGCATGGTTGACCTTGCATCCCCCATAAGCTAAATTAAAACTGACATTAGAGAATCATCTATAGTGATGTTATGTCCCTTCCCTCTATTTTAGTTTCCTTGGTTGAGAATAGCTTGCTTGTTACCACCTTTATGTGCAGAATTTTTAGCAGTGTGCGTTTCTCTTTACCACAGTGTCTTATTTGATATTACCACTAAGAGTCACCTGAAGTGAAGAAAGAAGAAGCAAAGGGGAAGTTTAAGCAATAAAAGATATTGTGTAGACACTATCAGAAATGAAGTGGAAGTGGATGAAAACAGGAGCATGCATTTGCATTTGGACTGCATTTACAGAGCGCTTTTATCCAAAGCCCTTTACAATGTGCATCTCATTCCCCTAAACACAGGCACACACACACTCATACACACACACTCATACATAGAATGTGTGTGGGTGAATAAGAGGCACATTTTAGCACTTATATACCAAGGTACTATATATTGTAAATGCACCACTTTTCCAGTATAATTAATGTCAAACTGTGGGTTTGCAGCATTTTCATCATGGGTACCATTTTATGCATGACATTTTGATCTGACTGATATCGCTGCTTATATTTAATTTACTGCTGAGTGGCTTCCTGTTTGTGGTTCCTGTTATTTTCTGTTTGGAGTTGTTTCGCAGCAGTACGATACAATAGGACCCTAATATATGAGTGAAAACTGTGGTGATTATGCATTTATTGCGGACAAGCGGAGAATAGAAATTAAAGTGTAAAGTTGGAGGATGATCTGTGATTGAGGCTGCTGTCAGAGCTGCTGAGGGAACAGAGATGTTAGGAGAGAGAGCCACGATCATCATCATCCATTAATCTGAGTATTTAAAAGGGACCCGCCGGACTCCCCAGAAAAAATGTCCAAATTAATACTCAGCCAGCAGTCCGCCTCTCCCTGCTAATGAGGAAAGGATGAGACTATTGATTTCTCCGACAGCATGTGTGCGATGGGGACAGTGTGCGTGTGTGTGTGTGTGTGTGTGTGTGTGTGTGTGTGTGCCTGTCTCT